>NW_026474985.1:0-10970 GCF_026875155.1 Cherax quadricarinatus
TCTATTTGTACATAACGTGCCAAGCATCTTGGATAGCCCTGGCCATATTCGTTTCTCCATCCCATGTAGCTGAACCATCAGGGAGGAGGGAAGGAGAGAGAGAGATAAGCTCTCAACGTCCGCCTCTAGGTTATCCGTCCACCAAAACCATTAGATATGTGAAAGTAGACATAATGAGTTTAGCTGGGTTGCCCTAGCTGCCATTCTGAGCCAGATATCAGATGGTTGTTGAGATAAATGTCTAGTGAGAGTGAGACTCAGGAGTCCTGACTTCCTTCCCGTAAATATTCAGTTTTTTTCCCCTATAGTGTATTGAGAAGGCTACAGTGACTTAAGCGTTTCAGTTTGTTCTTATTACACTGTATCGTCATACATGTGCTTATATCGAGAGTCTTTAATCAGTCCCGGGTTCCTCTCTGTCTTAGGCTCTACTGGCTGGTCGATTCTGATTACACTAATAAAAGCTCGTCTTAATTGATCATTTGGACGTTTATGTTACGTTAATTGGCTGTTCCTCTTTGTTTTAAGTGATGGCAGTACTCATTAACCAGAAGAATGGGAAATATGGCCTCTCCTAAACAAGTACTCTTGCGTGTCTTACATTAGGTTTATGACCATTTCTGTTTAATGTACTATGTTCTCACCAGTAAAGGATGGATATTTGCAGATATACTCCCAGGATGCAGCTGTTTCTGACGTTGTTACTAGTGTTATCGTTGGTCTGTTATTATAGCGGAGGCGGTACTGTTTAAGCTATAAAATTTCCTGTCATTTAATATATTTTATTTCGACAGTAAGGCACACATGCCTACTACTTGACTCGTGCCTCAGGAAGACCAGTGGATGGAATAATGTATTACGACAAATATGAAGACAAGTTTCAGAATATTTTATTAAGAGTGATAAAGCTCTATACAGAGCTTTTATTGGGATAAAGCTCTATACAGAGCTTTATCCCAATAAAAGCCTTTTCTGAAACTTGTGTATTTCTCTTCAGAAAGACCAGTGAAGACTGGTATAGCAAGTGTACGTCACGCTGCACCACCCCTCAAGTAGGCCTTGACGTACACAACTCACCTGCATAAGAACTTCACAAGGATGAGTCTTCGGTCTGCGTTTATTTTTGCTACCATTTACATATTGAGGCTCAAATATCTTCAGTGGTTTTCCAATAAGTTAGGAATATATATATGTCTGATTAGATACTTAAAAAGTGAATTATTCAGAATTTTTGAGGCATACAATTTAATTTCAAGAAAATATGTGTATTATTTAAATTTCAAGTTCCTTGGATATTTTTCAGAGTTAGGGCCCATATGCCATTAAATTACTTGGCTACTAAATATGTAATAGGCTTGCTCTTGGTTGATTGTTGTTCAGATTAGCCTGAGGTATTCCTTTCATTCAAATATTTGAAAAAAAAAAATGAACAGAAATTCGATCTAAATTTTGAAATCAGCGTTCGTGAGCCTAGTGCATCTCTCTTAAAACACCTACACACAGGTGTTGATGGGATGTTAGTGAAACATAGCCTTTCAAGACAGGGCAGGAAACCCCCATAATTTGGGAAAAGTTAAAGGGGGGTTTCCGGAAAGGTTTTTTTTTTCCGGGGGTCAAAAGCCCCCGGCGGCCCCGGCCCCCATTACCAGGCCTCCCGATGGGCAGGGCCCTGATCAAAATAGGCTGTTAAAAATTCTGGGGCCCAAAAGCTTCCCCAAAGTACAGCCAAAAGCCCGGCTGAAACCGGGACTGACTTTAGGTTTTCTGTCCCCCTTTTCTCTTGAAGGCAGCCAGGGGGTTATTGCAATTTCCCCCAATGCCCTTTATGGGGGGCTTTTGAACCCGTTTTTTTGGGGGCCCGGGGCACTTACGGTGGGTTTTTCCCCTTTGTGTAAACCAAAGGCCCCCTACTTTTTATTTGGGGGTTTTTTCATCGCCCCGCCCCAGTTTTTTACTTGGGGTTTGGGAAATGATTTTCCCTTTTTGGGGAGATTTGGGGGCCATTTCCCCCAAAATTTTTCCCAAATGTAGATTATAATATCTCCCTCCCCGGGTTCCAACAGCACAAATCCCAAATGCTTCCAAGGGGGTTTTCCCCGTATTAAGGGGGCGACAAACTTATACTTCAGTAAAGGATCTCTGTACACCTCTAGATCCGATTTCACCTCTTTGGGAAAGGAATGTTTTAAAGTAAAAACAGAAAATTTCCCGCCCAAGAGAAAAAAAGTTTATTTGAAAAGGAACAACATGGGCTTGGCATTTTTTCGTTTTTTAAAAATTCTCATTAAACCTCCTACATTTTTTTTTGCAAAGTGCGATTCGTGGCAAATGGGATCCTTGAAAGTGAATCCCCCAGACATTTACACTCCCAGTCCCCCTTTCATTTTTTTCCGCTCTATTGGGATGGGCCCGGGGTCAGTAGTATACTCTGTTTTTAGTTATTAAACTCCCCAGTTTTCCTAACGGGGTATTAATTTGTCCCCCAATGAATATCATAATTTTTTTTCCGGGCCCCCTGGAAAACTTTGTTTAAAAACTTTTTGGAGGGTTTAAAGGGGTCCCCACCGAACAGCCTCATGCAGTCCTAGTAACACCGCAAAAAGGTTTTTTTCGGTGCTGTGGGGTTATCTCCCGCCCATGACCCGATATGAGGGTAAGGAAAAAGATGGGGGGCGAGTACTGTGCCTTGTGGAAAAAGAGCCCCTTCAAAATATGGCAGCCCCGATTTAACTCTGTTGACCACTACGGCTTTGGGGGGTTTGGGTTTTTAGGAAGTTTTAAAAAACCCTCCCCCACTTTTCCATTTTTATTCCTTTAAACACTATTTTAAAGGGGTATTTCGCTATTATCGCATTTTTTCAAATGCCCTTTTTCAAAGTCTTGTTTTAATTTCATCTGCATTCTGATTTTTTCCCCCTTTCCCGGGCATCCAAGGGCCCGTCATAGGGGAACCATAGTTTTTGAGAGGCAGGAGCGAAAACCCGCCCGGAAACCCATTTTTTGCCCTGGATTGGGCAATTTTTGGGGGTCCAGGTGATTTGTAATTTCCCGCTTCCTTTCAGTCTTTTAAGATTTTTTTGATTTGGGAAAGTCAAACTATTGGTCTATATTCTTAGCTAAAGCTTTTTTGCTGCCACCTTTATGGGGTGGGGCAAAATCCCTTGTTTTAAAATAAATGGGGGAATTTTTTACCCATTCCAAGCTCCCTTTCCCCATAGTGTAATAAGGGGACGCCAAGAGGGGTTTTTTTTTTGCAGTTCTTAAGAAAACAGAGTTCCACCAGTCGGGGCCCCGGCTTTAGTGCATAGGCATTTGTCAATGGCTTTTTTGAAATCTATCGGTTAGGGTAATGTCCGGAAAACGACAAACATTTTTGGAGTTTTTTAGGGCCCTTTTTTGAAGAAATCATTTAGGTCGGGACCTCAAAACCGATTAAATGGGGGCAAAATAAAAAACCCGAGTCCCTACTGGGAAATTTTAATATTTCCCCTCATTTCCTTTTTTGGCCCTCTGGGTAATTTCCCCCCGGGCCCCGAGTAAGGGCCCCATCTTAAAATTTTGGTTTTTTTGGCCCCTTTTTTTTTTGGGATATGAAAAGAAATATTTTGAATTTCTTTCAATTTCACTAAAAGCTTTAAAACTCCTTCTCCCCCCCTGGTTTTCCCGTAAGAGTCATTTAACTTAATTTGATAGTTTTCCACTTCCCCCGGGCAGCGTCCTCCTTTTGTGTATAATATTTAGCACTCCTGAGGAGCCATACCCCTTCGCGGGCTTCGTAAAGGGGGCGTCTTTTCTCTCTCCCAGTTTACTCCCTCCTTCCTTTTTCTTTCTTTGGGGGAAAATGCCCAAAAACATGCTTCGGCTGCCCGGGAAATTGATCCTTTTTAGGGACTGGGTTTGGGTCCATGCATTTAAACATCTTCCCCAAAATTTTTTGTTTAGGGCATGGTTTTTCCTGGTCCCAGTTGATGTTCTTTTTTGTTGAAGTTGTTTTTTGTGAAGACACCCTTTACAAAGGGACATGCATTCTGCGATCAGGGCCCCCATCATGTAAATCCCCGGGCTTTTGATTAGGGTTTTGAAACGGAATTTTTGTTTTTTTTTATTCCTTTTGGGCTCTTATTTAGGTCCTCATTAAAAAGTGAAGATAAAATCAAGGGGGTTTTTTTAGTCTTGTTGGGTCCACGACAGCTGGGTTTAAAAGGGGTGTTTTTTTTTGCAAGACTTAGTAACTTTATGTGTGTTGACCTTTCATCCGGGACTAAAAAAAGGGGATTGTTTTTGCTATAACCCTTAATTTTCTACATTCTTTCCCTTTTTTTTATGGGCCCTTTTTTTAAATCACCAAGCAGTTTAAAATGTTTGGGGGTGGGGCTTTGGGAAGGGTTTTTCCCAAATAACAATTTTTTAGTAGGGTTTCCTTGAACTGTTGTGAGGGTTTCATCTGGTGGGTTGTATTTCAAAAAACCCCAAAAGAAAATAAGGTTTTTTTTCTCGTCTTTTTGAATGAATTCAAAAAACCTCAATTTTTGGGTGTTCAGCAACTCCGGCAGATGAGGGCCTTTGACATACAGGCCAAACCCCCCCCCCCCGTTGCCTGTTTTTTCGCGCATTAAAAAGGTTTTAAACCCCTTATCCATATTTTTTACTGTCAAAGTGGGCCCTTTTTTGTGGCCTTTTTCTGTGAAGGGTGCAAACATTTCATTAGACTCCTCTAAAGTTTCCCCTGATAAAAAGGGATTTTGTTGTTGGTGGGTGGCTTAAGGGGCCCGTATAAAATTTGCAAATATAACGAGGTTGGAAATTTTGTGTTTTTTTGGGGGCATTGTTTTTTGGGATCATAGTTTTAATTTTTGGGGGGGGCCGGGGTGGCCCCCTGGCTGCGCCTCCATCCAACAAGGCTCCGAGGTGGTGGGACCCTTTTTTTGGGTTTTTTCCTTTCCATTTTTTTTCCGTTTCCCTGGGCCCCTAAAAAATTTAAACCTTGAGTTTGGGGGTTTTCATAGCAAATATTTTTTTCCCTTTTGGGTCCCGGCCCCCTGGTCCCCTTTTTGATGGTAAGCAAGGCAGTCCCATGTTGTAACACGCTTCGGAGGACCGAAAGGGGTTGGGGACATTTTTGGGGGAAAGAAAAATACGGAAGAAAAACACCCCCTCCCCTTTTGACGAAGGTCGCCCAAAATTTTTTGGGGTGCCAAAATTTTCATGGCCCCCTTTTTTTCCCCCCCTTATTTCCCCCCTTAAAAGGGTGCCCCAAGCATATATTTGCACAAAAATTTACCTTTGGTTTTAGAACTGTTGGGGGTGGGGTTTTTTTAATTTCTGCAAGGGTTTTGGGGCTGCACAAAAATCCCTCAGTTCCAAGCCAGGGGCCCTCCCCTCCCCGGATTAAAATCTACTTTTCCCCCGTAAGGAAGAAGGGGAGACTCCTTTTCCAACATCTGTAAAATGTGGCCACGGCCCCTTTTGCAAAGATGGTTGTAATTTACGGTTTTTTAAAATGGTTTTAAAATTTACTGTTTTTGTGGTGGTTTTGGCCGTGCCCCCAGGGAGTCTGGGGTGGCAAAAAGGGTGGGGCTGGGTCCTTGGGGGGGCACTGGGGGTGGGGGCTGACCTGGGGCCCGCGACTGGGCTTGGGCCCCCACCCGCAAATGTGGGTATTAGTGCTAGGGCTGGGGGAGCCCCGGGGCCCCACCAGCAAATGGGGGGTATTAGTGCTATGAATGGGGGGCCTGGGCCAGCACCAGCACGTGGGTATTAGTGCTATGACGGGGGTGGGGCGGGTTAGCAAACCCGGGGGGTGCTAAAAGAATTTGAGGCCCTCTGTTTTTGGGGATGGACATTCGGGAAATTTTTTATACACAACCTTGCTTTTCCCCTGTTATTTTATTTTTGGTAGACTATCCAAGAGGGGCATCTTTCGTTTTTCCCCTTTTTTTTTTTTTATCATTTATTACTCCCCCTTAGTACCTTTCTGACACCTGCCTAAATTCTCATCTTTTATTGCACAACCAAAGCACCTTTCTAGTTTTGAGGTCGTTTTTTGGGGGCTTTTTTTAATCTAAAACAAGAGATAGGTGTTTAAAAGGGATAGATTTTCATGTGATTCCCGGGTTTTCCCTTTCCCAAGGATTTTTTTCATTTCCCACAGATATGCTGGGGCTACAAACCTCTCTGGGAACCTACTACACCTGTATGCCATGGGAAAAAAACGGGTTTTCCATTTTTTCCTTTCTCTTTTTCTGGGGGCCAGTAATAGGCCCAAATGTATTTTAAAACAACCCAAATTTTCAGTATGTGGGTGGGGGTGTAGGGTGGGTGGTGGGTGTGGGGGGGTGGTGGGGTAGGGTGGGTGGGGGTTTAGGGGGGGTTGGTTGGGGTTTGGGTGGGTGGGGGTGTAGGGTGGGGGGTGGGGGTAGGGGGGTTTGGGGGTTGTTTTGGGTGGGTGGTGGGGGGTAGGGTGGGTGGGGGTGTAGGGGGGGGGTGGGGGTGGTGGTTTTGGGGGGTGTAGGGTGGGTGTAGGGGGTGTGAGCCGGGCAGGACTTACCCACACTCCCACTTCACTATTATTTTTGGGGTTCCCATTATTATTATTTAAATCCTTTTATGTATGCTTACAAACTGTTTTTTCTCAAGGATATACACTGTATTCTTTTAAAATACAAATTTTTTACTGGCCCATAAATGGGGGGCATTGTTTTTTAAATTTTCACAGCAGCTAGGCCCCCCAAAATTTCCCCTTTCCCCTACACCTAAGGAAAAGATTAAATTTTCCTGTTTAGTAGAGGTAAAAGGGTTGGAAAGCTCAATTTTTGGGTTTAAAAGCTGGATTCCCGCACCTTTAATTTCTAAACCCCCCCTCGTTTCATCTCCCAAAACAAAAGTAGGGTTTCTTTTTTAACCGTTATTAACACTTCACTGGACCTTTTGGGAATAGTTTTCCCATGCCGCGCTTGTAAAAAATGAGATTAAAGTTAAAGTAATTTCTGGCCCCGGGTGAACGCCTAAATTTACGGGGTAAGTTAGCGCAAGAAGTGTTGCTGGGAAACTCGATCCTCCCTTTTTTTAATTGGGGAGAAACATTCTACCTAATTGTACTTTTCCCAAGTTAAAAAAAACAGGGAAAAAGCAGTTTTTTAGTATTGTTTTTTAATTTGGGTTTTAAAAATTTTAAAGGAATTTTTTTATGTTAAGGACAGCAAAAAAGAGAGGCCCAATGGGTTAAAAAAAATTTTAAAAGGGGAAACTTCCCTATTAATTGGAGAGAGAGGCCCGAGGGGAAGAGTCAAAAATTTTAAAAGGGAAACTTTGACATTAATAAAGACGCCCCGGGAGACTTAATATTACTTTAAAAACACACACAATGGTTTTCCGAGGACTGAGGAAACTGTGATATTTATTTTTTGGGGTTTTTTGTACAAGGAAAAAAGTTTTTAGGCCCTTTAAAAAATGTCGTCTTTTGATGAGTGAAGGGTCTTGGGGGATTTAAACGGGTTGGGACCCGTGGGTTTGGGTTTTCTTGGGGTGGTGGGGTTTGAGTGATGTATTTTGAAAGGGTGGGGAAAGGAGCCCATGTAAGGGGAGGTGTTGGGGGGGAAGGGGGGCCCGAGAAATTTGGGGAAACCCCCCCGCCCTCCCGGGGAAAAGGGAAAGGGTTAAGTTTTTTCAAGACCAATCGGGTTTTGCTGGTCTGGGGGTGTGCGGGGGGCCCACCCCTGCAGAAAAAGATGCAATACTTTGGGCAAGAGCATCGGGCGTGTAGGCGTACGGGCGTGGCATACACTTCCTTAAAAGTAGTTAAATATTTTGACTGTAATTTGTATTCACATTATATAATTTGCTTTCCCTCTTAGATCATGACAGGATATTAGTTTGCTCAACAAACTGCTATGAGAATCAGAATGACCTTGGTTTATCGCAGAGGCTTTAAAACTCCACAAACATAGGCAGCCTTGTTTTCATATATGCATATAAAGCGCGCACAAAAATTTCCCCATTTCATTTGGGAATAAATTATTGATGACTTAAAATATAAATTTATATTCATGCATTTCCTATAGCGATATACGTACACTCTCCCCCAGCATTAGTTGATTAAGAATTAGCAGTTAACCGCAATTCGTAGTAATCATCATATAGAGTTCCACAGAAGGTGAAGTGCCCTCTCACAGTTGGTGCACACAGGGGATGAATTTCATAATTGGGGCTGGTGCACAAGGTGGTGATGAAGTACCTCTCACAACAGTTGGTGCACACAGGTATACCTGGGGAGGGTTTCGGGGCCCAAAGCTCCCGCGGCCCGGTCTGTAACAGGTGAAGTGCCTATCAACACAGTTGGTGCACACATCAAACACTGTTGATGAAATAAACTCTCACCACAGCTGATGCACACAGGGGGTGATAAGGTGTATCTCACTACAGCTGGTGCATTTCATCTGGTACATTTAAATGGTGAAGTACTCCATCACCACGTCTGGTAAAATCCAGCTGTTTTCAAACAGGTGTGCCTCTTTACCAAGCTGAGATACACAGCCGCACCCCTCTTTTCGTCTTCGCCAAAGATATACACTTAGCAGCACTGTATCTAATATATAAAATGCGACTGCTAATTTTCTCGTCGCCTGTGATGAGAGTAGAAATGTTTTTATAATGTGAGCATTACCGGAGCATCGAATTACCATTTGGTTTGGATGTGATACCGTCCTGGGTCGGGTTCCTTGAAGGTTTTGTTTACGGTTGTGGGCGAGGGGTTCAAAAATAAGGCACTCGTGAGTTCTCGCCCCTCGGTCTTTTTTAACGTAGAAAATGCATATCACTTTTTAAATTATGTATTTATGTTTGTAGTTATTATTTGGTGGTTAAATATATTGCAATACGTCAGCTTGTGTGGTTCAGGTGACTGGTAAATTTTATAAATTTAAGTTTCTTTTTTTTGTTGTGAGTTTCTCGAAATTATAAATTTTACGGCTTTAAAAATTTCATTAAGGGAGGTGTCAGTAGACGAGGCACAGGTAATGTATAAAAGTAATTCGTCAGTCAAATAGATAATCGCTTGAAAAAGTGGATAAATATTCTTCATATGGCAAAAAAAAAAACACTATTAAAACCCCTTAAAAGTGGTCATACCACTTTTCCTGTCTACCCACAATCTTTTTCACCGCTCTCTCCTATCCCCGGCCTTTCCTTTTCCATTTTTTGCCATTCCCTTCATTGCCTTAAAAAAAAAAAAAAAAAAAAAAAAAAAAAAAAAAAAAAAAAAACATTCAAAAGGAATGTATCACGAAAATTAAATAAATAGGATTAACATATATATGTCAAAAATTTAGTTTGATGGTTGTCCTAATTTTACTGTATTATTAACCATTGTCTGCGTTATTGCATACCTTTGTGTTTGTTAGTATTAACTGTTGGGTACTTTTATTAAGCTTTGTGTGTGCTGTTTAATTTTTTTTTTTTAAATCACAAAGCCATTTCTCACCCAGGCAGGTGATTTAAAGAAGGAAATGCATCCATTATCTTTCTCGCCAGAAATTACTCTTTAAACTGCAACAGCTCCAATCATCCTTCAAGGTGCAGACACTGTAATTCCCACCTCCAGGACTCTAGGTTTTTAATCTTTTTGTGTGATATTAGTTTTTGTATTTGTTAATATTAACCTTTTTAATATACCGTTGTTAATCACTAATTATTAATCTTTGTGACCATTACGTTTAACAAGTGTATATGCGCTATAAACGGCATATTTTTCAGTGTATCTGTAAATTCTCTTGCAGGCTCTCCATTAGATTCCAGAAAGACGATCACACAATAAATGTTTAAACATGATACTTTTTACACCATTATGCCTTAAATTAGTGTCAAACTCTTTGTTATGCGGTCAAACACAAGCATTAGTTTTTCTAGGGTTTGGTATATTTTGAAATGTGATTAACAGTAGCCTTCGTTGAAAATGTTTTGGGAAATTCACATTAGGGAAATGTACGTGGATCATTTAGGGAATTTTGGAGTAAGGTGTGTGGCGTTCATCGAGGTGGTAGGTCTGTGAGAGTAGGGGTGTATGGTGTTTATGGGGTCAGGTGTCAGGGTTTGGTTGTATACTGTAATTTGGACAGCGGAGTCGCCCACGTAGACACACCCTGGTAATTGTGTGGAGCATGTTCTTTCTCCTTCACTTTAGTGGGACGGGTGTTCACACACCTGCTGAGTGGGCAGGTGTCACACACCTCTGTGAGGGGCAGGTGTTCACACACCTGCTGTGATGGGGCGGGTGTTCACATACCTGCGTGAATGAGGCGGGGTGTTTTACACATCTGCTGTGAGTGGGGCAGGTGTTCACACACCTTCTGTGAGTAGGGCGGGTGTTCACACGCCCGTTTGAATGGGGCGGGTTTCACACACTTGCTGTGAATGAGGCGGGCCCTCCACACACCTGCTGTGAGTGGGGTAGGTGTTCAAACACCTGCTTGTGAGTGGGGCGGGTGTTCACACGCCTGCTGTGAGTGGGGCCGGGGGGTTTCCATACATGTTGGAGGTACCAGGTGTTGGAGATACCGTGTGTTCGAGGTATGTGTACGAGGCACCATGTGTTCGAGGTAACCCCGATTTTTTGAGGTATCATGTAATTTGGGGGTACCGTGTGTTGGGGGATACCAGGTCAGCCACATTATTTGCCAAATTCATAAGAAGCGCTCAATTTATATGGTGAAGACACTCGGCGTTAAAGATGGTGGAAAAATCGATACTACGTTCACCAGTCGCAATTGAAACTAACCTTCGCATTAAAAGGGGCCCCTCGACTCCGATACGTATAAATATTTGAAAGTGCGGAAAATTTTCGAAAATAAATAAGAATTGCAAATACTAGGTTTTTTTTTTTGACTTTTGAAAAATAGGGGTGTTTAAGCTTAAAAAATTCCCGTATGTTACCTAGCCATAATGTATTTTTGTTTTTAGTTAAACCATAAAATATA
>NW_026474986.1:0-10603 GCF_026875155.1 Cherax quadricarinatus
ATAACAAAAGGGAAATAGTCACCCGACTTTTTTGCGTTATCCTGGGTTTTTTTATACATTGCTGCTATGTATGATAATCTACGTAATTGTATTTCTGTACACCTGAATAAACTTACTCAAGTGCATGTGGCATCATAAGTAAGTTTATTTAGTTATACACAAATAAAGTTACATAAATATCATACTTAGCAGCATATGTTTGGAGAACCTAGGATAACCCAAAGAAGTCAGACAGATTTATTTCCATTAGGGTCCTGTACCCTGTACCATATGGTACAATGTACTATATGGTACAATGTACTATATGGTACCATTGTACCATGTGATACCATTGTATGACATGGCACCATTGTACCATATGGTACCATTGTACCATATGGCACAATGGTACCATATGGTTCAAAACCATAGAATTCGTCTTCAACTCCACTTCCATCAGTCTTAGAACTGTAAGTTGTGAAGAGGAGAGTCAGAATTCGCCCGGAGAGTGAGTGGGGAGTGAGAGCTTCCTTGCCGCCAGGCACTATGAACAAAGCTACTTTGCCGGCGTTCCCACAATGCCATGTGGGCGTCCAGGTTTTCTCTGTGGTGTGCACACTGACCACCCAGACTCATTCTCTTAGATGTAGGCCTACCAGCCTTCTCGTGCTAAATTTGACGGCGCTAGAATTTTGGCATAGATCTACGGTTTGGACCCTGAACGTAAAGCCGTAGATCTGCAGGACGGACCCTGAAAGGGTTAAGGATGTGTCCAGTGAAGGCTTTCACTTGGTTGTCAACATCTCCTTGGAGAAGAGCATTCCAATCGGTGGTGGCGAGCTCAGAGCAAAGGGCTGGCCAATTACCTCTTTCCCATAGCCAGGTTGTGCGTGTGGACTCCTCACCTCGTTCTGTTGGGATCTTAACCCTTTGACTGTCGAAGGGCCCAATCCTGAAGTTGCTCCTGGTGTCGCAAAATATTCGAAAAAAAAAAATTATTTTTTCTTATGAAATGATAGAGAATCTTTTCCCGATTGTAAAGACACCAAAAAAACGAAATTTGATGGAAAACTGACGGAATTACGCTCTCGCGAAGTTAGCGACTTCGGCGATATTTAAAAATCGGCAATTTCGCCCACTTTGAGCCCTATTTTCGGCTAATTCCGTTATTCCAGTCAACCAAACTCATAACTATTTCTTCAGAACTCTATTTTTTCTATCGATTGAGCACAAGAAACTGCCCATTTACCGATTTCAACTACCCAATAACATGGTCAGAAATTTGCAATTTGGCCAATTTCACGAAAATTAAAAAATACGACAATTTCAAAATAAGGTCCAGAATGAACAATGCAGACATTCCTGGCTCTAAAATAAGATTTTCTTTGTTCATCAGTCATGTCTCCAGGTCCCTGTGATATTACTCTTGCTTTTTATTTTGAAATTTTATTCAAACAAAAAATAGAAGATTTACTGTTATGCAGACTACTGCAATACTGTAATAATTGTAAAAATTACATCAACCCATTCATGACTGCGTATTAGAATGGCTATTTGGACATTTATTGGACAATGACATCATTTGTTTACTTTTGAACATCGGCAAAAATCAAACATTTCCTGTACTTTGTGCTCCATTTCCAGTTCTTTTTATAGTAAAATTAATCAAAATCACCTCCATTTCTATAATATAGTTTCCATTCTATCAAATGAGACCATGAAAACGAGAATACAACCACAAATACTATACGAAAATAGACCACAAAGTCGGCATTTTAATTAAAAAAAACGGTCGGAGTTTTTTTTTTTCTCATTATGCACTGCGTGCTCCAGGATTTTTTTATGTGGTGCACACTGACCACACAGACCCATTCTCTCACATGTGGGCCTACTAGCTTTCTCCTGCCTGATTTGAAGGCCGCTAGAATTTATGAGTATATATACGTCAAACACGGTACCTCACAAACGTATATATACGGCCGCGACAGTCAAAGGGTTAAGTGCCGTAAAAACAGCCTTGTGGTCAGACGATCCAACGTAGCCGAGGGGTTGACAAGTGACTATGCCTTCTGCCAGATCACTCACTACTGGGTCAAGGGAGGAGCCAGAGATATGAGTAGGGAAATCAACAAAGTTTCTCATGTCAAACACTGCAAGAAGGTCATCAAAGTCCCTCTGTATAAGGTGCTGGTTGAGGTCACCAACAATTATAATATGTTGACAGTTGTGTTGTAGCAGAAGAGAGTCAATATTTTCCATTAGGAAGTTGATGGGGTCTGCATGTTGCCACTGAGGTCTGTACATTGCACATGCTAGTACAGAGGTACTAGTGTTTATACAGAGCTTGAAGAACATTTCAAGATGTGTAGGGGTGGCAACATCAATGTGCTGGGCATGATCACTTTTAGAGAAGCACACAGCAACACCTCCTCCTTGCCCTTGCCTGTCTCTTCTCATCCATGAGGTGTAGCCAGCAATTCTTGCAAAATTTTCTGGAGTCCTATCATCCAAAAATGTTTCCACAACAGCTATCATGTCGGGACGTCGAGTGTTCACAAAACTATGTGTGAGCTCTCCAACATTAGTAATGAAACCTCTAATGTTGGCCGACAGGATGCTGATAGACTGGCTCCTCATGATGAAGTGGTCAGCTTGAGGTGGTGGGTGTGTAGGGAATGTAAGGTGCCTGCCCTTGAGAAAGGTAGGGTACTGAGGCAGCTGCAGGGATGTAGGTCTGTGGTCTTGTATAAGGCACAATCCCACCTGCTGGGCTGGGATAGGAGTAGCTAAGTGGGTGACGTGTGAGAGTGTTCACCAATTCAGAGATCCTGCTGGTTTGTTCTGAGAACAGGTCTCTAAACAGGTGGCCCTGTCTGTCAAGTTCCTTTTTCTTCCGACACTGGTCCTCCTGATGTCCTTTCTTGTAGCAGTAATTACACCTGGTATCTCGCAGGCAGTTGTTGGCAGTGTGCCCCTTCCGGTGACAGCGAGAGCACAGCCTAGGTGCCTGGGAGGGTGGACTAGGATTTGTTGCACCTCCTGTGTTTTGCAGATTTGTCCTCGGATTCTGCCGCCGGAACTGTTAGTGGAGGGTGAGACGGCTGTAGATGTCTTCCTCCTCCACGTCCTCTTCCGCGTCCTCTGCCCCATCCTCTACCAGTTCTGACAGATGTGTCCCTGCTGTTCGTACTTTGGCGCAGTAGGTGATCAGGTGCAGTGATAGTTCCCTGATCATTAACTGCACCAATCTCTGGTGGAGAAACTTCTGGCTCAGAACTTGCTGATGAAGCACTGCTACCAGATTCTGGAATAGTGTCGGCAGGTGTGCTGACAGGTGTAGGATCAGAGATGGTATGTGCACTGTCAAGTGGACTGGCAGTGGCTGAAGCAGAGATGTCAGGTGTAGGAGAATTAACAGATCCAAGGCTTCCCTCGTTGCTGGGACGAGGATTTGTTCCCTCTGTGGTGGTCAGAGGAATTGTGTTAGAATTCCCAAAGGTAGTGTTTGAGCTCTGTCAGTCTGTGGGACCTTAGCGATGACAGAATTCCACCAGTTGTTTACCCCTGAGTTAAGCTCAGTGTGGGACTTCCAGTCTTTGTCAATAGTGTCACCATCAGCTGAGCAGCTTACGTCACTTGATGCAGGCTTGCACTGGCCTTCTACAATAGCTTATAGGTTATCTAATGATTTGAGGAGCTCATGAAGTGCTTCCCTGTGATGGATTATCTTAGCTGCAACTTTACAACACAGCCCAAGAGGGCAGTCTTGATCTTTGGACAGGAGTCCCTGAGGTAGGACTTCTGAACCTTCCTCCTGTAGCTCCAGGCTTGTATCCACATATACCACAGGATTATGGATATCCTTCAATTTTCTGAAATTTTCAACCTGGCTGCAACAAAATTCTTCTTCTGGAATGCAATATCTATCTATCTATCTATCTCTATCTATCTCTCCTCTCTCTATCTCTCTCTCTCTCTCTATCTCTCTCTCTCTCTATCTCTCCTCTCTCCTCTCTCTATCTCTCTCTCTCTCTATCTCTCTCTCTCTCTCTATCTCTCTATCTCTCTCTCTCTCTATCTCTCTCTCTCTCTCTCTCTCTCTCTCTCTCTCTCTCTCTCTCTCTCTCTCTCTCTCTCTCTCTCTCTCTCTCTCTCTCTCTCTCTCTCTCTCTCTTTTCCTTCCTTCCTTCCTTTTCACTGTCTCTCCTTCCTCCTCTCTCTCTTTTTTTTTTTACATAGGGTTTGACAAGGTTAGGATAAGGATCCCTAACTTTTATTGACAAGCTACTGACAATTTAACCCTTTCAGGGTCCGTCCCGTAGATCTACGGCTTTACGTTCAGGGTCCAAACCGTAGATCTACGCCATGAGCTCAGCTCACTCTGATAAACTGTGAGTGGTACATTTGGGCCTAGATATGAGAGAATACGTCTATGTGGTATGTGTGCACCACATAAAACAGATCCTGCAGCACATTGTGTATAATGAGAGAAAAAAAATGAAATCATGATTTTTCGATTAAAACAGCAACTTTGCAGTGTTTTTTCGTATGTTTTTTATGGTTTATTTGCGATTTCTTGGTCTCATTTGATAGAATGGAAGACATATTACAGAAAATAGAGATGATTTTGATTGGTTTTAGCATTGGAAATGGCCTGAAACTGAGCTCAAAATAGCGGAAATGTTAAATTTTTGCCGATATTCAAGAGTAAACAAACGACCTCACACGTCTAATACACGTCAGCTGGTGGGTCTAATATACATTCACAAATATGATGATGATATTTATACAATTATTACAGTATTGCATAACAGTAAATCTTCTATTTTTTGGTGTGAATAAAAATTCATTATGTGAATAAAAAATCAAAATGGAATTAATTTGTAAAGCCTCAAAACATAACTAATGAACAGAGGAAATGTTAGTTTAGTGCCAGGAATGCCTACATTGTTCATTCTGGACCCTATTTTGAAATTGGAATATTTTGAACTTTGTGTTTAAATTGGCCAAATTAACAATTTCTGATCACTTTATTTTGTAGTTGAAACAGTTGACTTGGCGATTTCTTGTGCTCAATCGATAGAATAGAAGTAATACTAGTGAAATAGCTAAGAATTTGGTTGATTGGAATAATGTAATTGGCCTAAAATGGGAGTCAAAGTCGGCAAAATCGCCGATTCGTAAATATCGCTGACACATCAAAATTCGCGAGAGCATAATTTCGTCAATTTTCCACCAAATTTCGTACTTTTTGTTTTATTACCTTCACAAAAAGATTCTCTACGATTTCATAAGAAAAAAATAACAAATTTTTTTTTTTTAAATTCTTGGACACTGTGCGTGACTCCAGATTTGGGCCTTGGACCCTGAAAGGGTTAAGGATCCCTAACTTTTATGACAAGCTACTGACAATTTAAGGATCCCTAACTTTTATTGACAAGCTACTGACAATTTAAGGATCCCTAATTTTATTGACAAGCTACTGACAATTTAAGGATCCCTAACTTTTATTGACAAGCTACTGACAATTTAAGGATCCCTAACTTTTATTGACAAGCTACTGACAATTTAAGGATCCCTAACTTTTATTGACAAGCTACTGACAATTTAAGGATCCCTAACTTTTATTGACAAGCTACTGACAATTTAAGGATCCCTAACTTTTATTGACAAGCTACTGACAATTTTAAGGATCCCTAACTTTTGTTGGCAAGCTACTGACAATTTAAGGATTCCGAATTTTATTGACAAGCTACTGACAATTTAAGGATTCCTAACTTTATTGACAAGCAACTGACAATTTAAGGATTCCTAACTTTATTGACAAGCTAAGAGCTGTTACCTACTGTTGCATAAAGAGCAACTATTTAAGCCTGTTTAGCCCTTTCTTGCATCAAATAAACAGGATTGAATATCCTGTTCTAAATGAAATCATTCAAGGGTTCAGTAGTAAACAATCACAATGTTTCTTCCCGGCTTTTTATTAAGTTTCTTAATAAACCATAGAAGGGTTTTATATTAACTTTAAAAAGGTCACACCAAAAAACAGAACTCATGAAATTTACACTTGAGTTCACTTAAAAGATAATACACAATATTCTGTCTTGATTATAGTACTGAATGGCTCTAGTATCAAACACATTCACTTCACATAATAACACTGCTTGACTCAATCCCAATGAGACAGAAAACGTAACACTTTGATAATAATTCACTCTTATTTAACTTTCAAAATATACTAAGTGAGATTAGGAATACAGTGGTCCCTCAATAATCGTCCATAATCCATTCCTGGAAGTGGGACTATTATCGAAATGGACGATTTTCGAATCAATTTTCCCCATAAGAAATAATGTAAATCCAATTAATTCGTTCCGGACACCCAGAAGTATCAACAACAATTTTTTTTTTTACCTAAAAGATAGATTTACATGCACAAAAGAATGAACATTCAGCATGACAGTTACCTTTATTGAAGGCTGTTGTTGATGAATGGAAGACAGGGAGGAGGAGAGAGGGAAGAGAGGTTATTTGGAAGGGGAATCCCCCTCCATAAGGACTCTAGGGCACTAATAAAATGTATAAATGAACATTGGTAATAGGGTAGTTGATGAGTGGAAACGGTCTGCCTAGTAGGGTGATCGAAGCTAAAACATTGGGTAGTTTCAAATTTAGGTTGGATAAATACACGAGATAGAGGGGTTGGATTTGAGTCGGACTTGCACCTGAGCTTATTGCTTGGGTAGCATTTGTCTGTTAATGGGTTGGATTTGTGAAGGACCGGCCTAGTATGGGCCAACAGGCCTATTGCAGTGTTCCTCCTTTCCAATGTTCTAAAAGCTATGGCTTGGGTAGTTTCAAATTTAGGTTGGATAAATACACGAGTGAAAGAGGTTGGATTTGAGTCGGACTTGCACCTGAGTTTATTGCTTGGGTAGCATTTGTTCTGTTAGTGGGTTGGATTTGTGAAGACCGGCCTAGTATGGGCCAGCAGGCCTGTTCCAGTGTTCCTACTTTCTTAAGTTCTTATTTAACATCACACTTACCAGTAGGGTGATCGAGGCTAGGACTTTGGTAGCTTCAAGAAGAGATTGGACAAATATACGAGTTGGAGGAGCTGAGTTTGATTTGTGTCATTGGGTAAGGGAGTAAATTCTTGGGTAGCTTTGGGTGGAGGTCATTTTGATAAGGACCTGTCTGTATGGGCCAGTAGACCTGCAGTGTTCTTCCATTGTTATGTTTTTACTGGCTATTTGTTTGTGAGGGAGGGATGGCAAGTTTATTGTTGGAGAATATGACACTAATATCAACTCTATGGCTTATTTATCTATCACAATTCAACTAATATGACATAATAAACAATATTAATAACATAAAAACATGGAATATACTCTAGAATGAATAAAATAAGTCATTACGTATGTCACGAGAGGTGTTGTGTTGTTGTTGTTGTTTGGGTATATAAGGGCCACTGAGTGTAAGCCGTCCATAATGGTGGTGAGGCGGCGGTGGTTTTTGTAGCCCCTATATAACTCCAACAACATTGGAGGAGTTGGTAGAATCGCTGAATCACTAAAGAAGGGACCCTCTACCACCATCACTACGACCTTCTACCACTATTACAACTGTTACCAACCATCACTACTACCTTCTACCAACATCACTACTACCTTCTACCACCATCACTACTACCTTCTACCACCATCACTACCACCAAAGAAAGCTTCTAGTGCCAGCCCTTTGGTAAAGAATGTGAGAAACACATAATTTATGAAAAAGTTTGTAGAAAAACACAAAGATGGTGGTGGTAGAGTGGAAGCA
Organism: Cherax quadricarinatus; assembly: GCF_026875155.1. NCBI lineage: Eukaryota > Metazoa > Arthropoda > Malacostraca > Decapoda > Parastacidae > Cherax > Cherax quadricarinatus. The sequence continues at coordinate 7,801 of NW_026474986.1, forward strand.
GTTGTGACAGTGGTTGATGAACATAAGAATATAAGAAACATAAGAAAGGAGGATCACTGCAGCAGGCCTGTTGGCCCATGCTCGGCAGGTCCTTTGCAAGTCCCAAATGAGTGGATAGAGTTATCAGAGCTTATTTCTTGGGTAGCATTGAGGACTGGGTTGGGAAAATGTTTCATTAGTGGGATGAATTGTAAAGGACCTGCCGAGCATGGGCCAACAGGCCTGCTGCAGTGATACTCCTTTCTTATGTTCATCAACCACTATCACAACTGCTTCCACTCTACCACCACCATCTTTGTATTTTTCTACAAATTTTCATAAATTATGTGTTTCTCACATACTTTACCAAAGGGCTGGCACTAGAAGCTTTATTTGGAGCCATGGTAGCTTATTTAGCACTTGCAAGCACTAAAATCAATGGAATATTATGAAATATTTCGTAGGAGCATGTGAGGGGACCGTCACTCACTGGTAAACAATGGCACACTGGCTGGGAAGGAAAGGCCGAGGCGGCTCAGAGCGTGAGTACGCGTCCAAGACGAAGGACTATTAGGACTATTAGCGAGTTACTGGACCATTTGCGAGCCAATATTTTGACGAAAAAACAGGACTATTTCCGAAATGGACGACTTTCAGGCCGGACGATTATTGAGGGACCAATGTATTCTACACTTAAAGGAGTTCTGAGGCGAGTCTGTCTCCCATGACTTTTTCGCCGTCCTCTTTGAACCAATACTGCTTAAACCTGCTCCTAGCAGAGCTAGGGACAATCACCAGCGTCTCCAATACAGCAACACACTTAAACCCGCTCCTAGCAGAGCTAGGGACAGTCACCAGCGTCTCCAATACAGCAACACACACTTCGTTCGAGACGTTTCTGTCTGATACCGTTAGAGGTGCTGGAGGGTTACTAGGGAACCTCATGTGGGACCAGAAGGTTAAATCCAGGAATCAAGGAGCTTCTCTCACGGAAGGTGAGAGTAGACTGCCCTATAACAGAATTCTCAGACTGACGTCACCTCGGATTAAGAGGGGACAGTGGCTAAACGACAGCCGGGAGTAGTAAACAACTGTACCCATAGTTTACATCATCGAAACATCCTATCTATTTACACAGCTAAATAAATTAAGGCCAGATAATATTATAAAGTACTCTATCCTCATTTTAGCTTCTAATGAGGCTAGAAATAATATAATATTAAGTGAAAAAGCCTGTTACACATACATCATACCTGACCTAGAAGGTTCACAAACGAGGGGCGTAACACCTACATCAGCTCTCAATCACTACTGACAAGGCCTTGTCTTACATCCCTACACAGCTAGTGCATCCCTGTAGTTTAACTACATTTTGCATATGGTTAAAAGCCATGTATAATTGCTAATAATTTTTTGTCTTGTTTATTTCCATTTATTTTCCAACCTTCTATTCTACTTGGGTCATTGCAAGTTTTTCCCTGACAGTTTGAAGCAAGTGTTTGTTGTTTCATTTTGGTAACAATTTAGCCAGGTGTGTTTGACTTTTTTTAAGGAAACAAAATTGTGTGACTGAGAGACTCAGAGAAGGTTAGATAATATGAGAAAATCAGTAGTCAGTAATGATAGTGTTTCACTTGATCACAAGTGATTTTATTTGTTTTAGGCACCTCTGTTGTACTGTGTGATGGTTGTGATGTGGTATCTTCGCTACGAGTATGGTCACCTCTTCAACACAATGTCAACAGTCATCCTTCTGTTCCTCACTGCTCTGCTTTTAATTTCTACGTACCTCCTCTACATCACACAAAATGTGCCTGAAAATGGAAATTCTGCCCAGATATGACCACGTCCACAAACTGATACACAAATACATTATATTTTTGGGGGTAAAATGCTTCACTTTTGCAAATCATTTGGATTAGACCAAGTTTTCATGTGGTGATGGTCAGTAGTATCTGAAAATGTAATTTGATCTTGCATTCTACAAATAGAACATGCTAAAGAAATAATGTATTTGTTAAAGCTGATTATTTTAGAATTGTTTGTTTACTTTTTTACAGGTTGATTTTGTATATTTGTCTGTTTTCAGTCAACATCTGTCAGCTGTTAGTGAGGGTAATTGTTAGATTTGAGTTCATAGTGTGCCTCTTTGAATGGCCTGAATGAAATAACGTGTAGAATAACACAATCCAGTCTACCTGTTTCTCTCCTTATTTATTTTGAGGACTGCCCTGAAGAGATTGTCTTTATGTACAGTATATGTAATGATTCAAGCAGTGTGTCAGTTCAACATGATGCAGTTCATAGGTAAGAAAACGATTGACAAATGTTTAGGGGAAATTCTCCCAGTAAACTCCTTCATTGATAAATAATCCCCAGAGGAAATGCCTTCAGTGATGGATAATTCCCTAAGGCATCACCATTAGTAATGGATAGTCCCCAGAGGCAACACTGTCAGTAATGGGTAGTCCCCAGAGGGAACTCATCAGTAATGGGCAGTCCCCAGAGGGAATACCATCAGTAATGGGTAGTCCCAAGAGGGAACACCATCAGTAATGGGTAGTCCCCAGAGGGAACACCAGTAATGGGGAGTCCCCAGAGAGAACACCATCAGTAATGGGCAGTCCCCAGAGGGAACACTGTCAGTAATGGGCAGTCCCCAGAGGGAACACTGTCAGTAATGGGCAGTCCCCAGAAGGAACACCGTCAGTAATGGGTAGTCCCCAGAGGGAATACCCACAGTAATGGGCAGTCCTCAGAAGAAACACCATCAGGAATGGATAGTCCCCCGATGGAAACCCCCAGGATGGAATTCCCCGAGTGA
>NW_026474987.1:0-10609 GCF_026875155.1 Cherax quadricarinatus
CAACATGCAAACCCCAACTAGGCGAATAAACTTGCGGTGAAAAGTTGCCAGCTGCTGATGACGAAGTAGTACGTAGGCCTTAAATCCCTATTTTGGAGATCCTTCACCCGTGATGATTATAACCATATATTCTCGTACATCCCGCTTCCTCACTTCACTCTTCACTGATGATAGTATACACTTCACATTATATACACTTCACTTCATATGTATAATGGCACACAACTTGTCGTGACGTCACTTCATCAGGCCTACCGCTACCAATGTGGCAACAGCGCCTAAGACCCCCAATGGTTTGCGCTTTGAAATATTATGATTTCAGCTTTCCTCTCACTTTCTTTAACTAATAACTTTAATTATCACTTGTAGTATTGTTCACTGACGTTCCACTACCACTGATTACTTCTAGCTGATATTACGCGTCTTTCAACGCTAAGGTTCTCGGAGCCTTGTTACCCACGTCTTCACCCCACGGACCCACGCCGCGTGTGTGTGTGTGTGTGTGTGTGTGTGTGTGTGTGTGTGTGTGTGTGTGTGTGTGTGTGTGTGTGTGTGTGTGTGTGTGTATGTGCGTGCGTGCGTATTGTACTCACCTATTTGTGGTTGCAGGGGTCGAGTCTTAGCTCCTGGCCCCGCCTCTTCACTGGTGTGTGTGTGTGTGTATGTGTGTGTGTGTGTGTGTATGTGTATGTGTGTGTGTACTCACCTAGTTGTACTCACCTAGTTGAGGTTGCGGGGGTCGAGTCCGAGCTCCTGGCCCCGCCTCTTCACTGATCGCTACTAGGTCACTCTCCCTGAGCCGTGAGCTTTATCATACCTCTGCTTAAAGCTATGTATGGATCCTGCCTCCACTACATCGCTTCCCAAACTATTCCACTTACTGACTACTCTGTGGCTGAAGAAATACTTCCTAACATCGTGTGTGTGCGTGTGCATGTGTACTCACCTATTTGTGGTTGCAGGGGTCGAGTCCTAGCTCCTGGCCCTGCCTCTTCACCGGTTGCTACTAGGCCCTCTCTCTCCCCGCTCCATGAGCTTTATCAAACCTCGTCTTAAAACTGTGAATGGTTCCTGCCTCCACTACGTCATTTTCTAGGCTATTCCACTGCCTTACAACTCTATGACTGAAGAAATACTTCCTACTATCTCTCTGACTCATTTGTGTCTTCAACTTCCAATTGTGGCCTCTTGTTTCTGTGTCCCCTCCCTGGAACATCCTGTCCTTGTCCACCTTGTCTATTCCACGCAGTATTTTATATGTCATTATCATGTCTCCCCTGACCCTCCTGTCCTCCAGTGTCGTCAGGCCGATGTGCGTGTGTGTGTGCACGTGTGTGTGTGTGTGTGTGTGTGTGTGTGCACGCGCGCTCGTGTGGGTGTATGACCCACTTATTTTTTGTATTTATAACTCATTACAATTGTGACCAGGTGTGGACATATCAATAGCTCATTACCTTGTAATTTGTTCATGACTGGAACCATGTATAGGAGTGAAGCTGATTCATTACGTTTGTAACTTGCCATGATTGTGTGCATAGAGCAACATGGCCGACGCAGCAGGTTGTGTAGCTGGCTAGCTGCGGAATTTTCAAGGATAGCTCCTGGTCAAAGAGGCTGACCAGGTCCCTACTTAAATGAACTCAGTGTGAATGCTTTGAGAAGATACCAGAGCAGCGAACGGACATCCCAGTGCATCGTTTCAGCATAAATAGTTGAAGTGTTGTGCAGTTTTAGAGGGTTTGGTGTTGTCGAGTCAGGACCAGTCAGCGCCTCCCCCCCTCTCTGCTGGGGGGGAGGGGGAGGGCGTGTGTAGTAAACAATGACCCTCTCATAACGCCTCACCCCTGCGCGTCTCCCCCGCCTCAACCACCCAACTCCCAGCGCCACTCCATCTATAGAGGGTGCTTCTCCCCTAATCCACGATGGCACTGCAGGGAGTGCCGGGCTCACAGGAACTTCTACTACAGGGACAACATCGTGGAGTTCGACCGCGAGGCAGCTGTCAGGTGTGCCACAGGCAGTGTGTACTCAGTTCCTCAAGCTTCAACATCCGTGCACACGAGGGCCTGGGATCTTCAATCAACTTGGCGTCCACCAGGATGCTGACATGTCCCTAGGGCAGCTCTCCATCGGGCTGCTAACGGAGTCACTGGCTTCTTGGACCTCTTGGGGAGGGTCGATGGTGCTCGTGCAAGCAGCAGATCCCGGGGCAACTTGCTGCTGTTTGCAATGGCTGTCTGCCGAGGAGAGACAGGCACCTAGCAACATCTGTTGTTGGGGCATTGGATGAATTCCCTACTATGTTTGTTAACTGCTCATTATCTCTGTAATTTGTCTATGATTGTAATCATGTGATAACGTGTTTATCATTCATTACCTTTGAAACTTGTCATGATTGTGACCAGCTCTACCTGGAGCTCATTACCTTTGTAAATTCTCATGATTAAAGTGTTTGATTCATTACCTTTGCAATTATTCATGTGTGACCAGCTCTACCTGGAGCTCATTACCTTTGTAACTTGGTCATGATTATGACCAGATCTAGTTCATTACCTTTGTAACTTGCTCAGCTATCAAAACTTTGGAGTCCAGTCCCTGGACCAATTATGTACCTCTGTAATCTTTTGACTACCGCCCACAGGATGGGTATGGGGTGCATAATAAACATATTAAACTAACCATGACTGTGACCAGATCTACCTGGAGTTCATTACCTTTGTAACTAGTTCAGCTATCATAACTTTGGGGTTCAGTCCCTGGACCCATTATGTACCCCTAATCTTTTGTCTACCGCCCACAGGATGGGTATGAGGTACATAATAAAGATATTAAACTTAACTTAAAGCGATTTACAAGTTGCCCTGAGCCACACAAGTGTGGGGAGAGCCACAATTCTATAAGTGAGCTAGAAAGTGATACCTGGTGAGTGCAAATCAGAGTGGGAGGCTTAGTGTATCAGGGGATGTTGCCAAGTGTGTACTCAAGAAAATGAAGTGAAATGAATGTGTGACCAGTGAAAGAAATACAGTGTATACGTTATATATCAACAAAAAATGGAAGTGGATATACGCCAGGACACCACATCGGTTGGACAATCCAGAGGCGTCGCTAAAGTGTCACCCGGGGCGGAATCTGGTGTCACCCCATTCAAATTCAAAGTTTATTCACTATAAGGATTACAATGCTGAGTTTACAGAATTTGGTTATTGTGTGGTTTACATGTAGTAAAATAATAATTACAGAGTGCACAACTAGAACACCTAGCATTTCGGGCAGACTTAAATTAAATCTCAAGTTTAAAATATTACAAAATTATGAGGTAAGTTGGTATTATTTCTAAGTGACTAAATACTAGTTTGTGAGTTTAGCAATGTGAATGCTTTTGTTTTGGCACTATACATAGTTTCAGTATTGGAGTATCACAGGCCAACTTATGACTAGTTAAGATTCTATTTTGAGATTGAGATTGATATTTCTGTACAGTGCCTGCACTCTGAAGGAGGGGTGTTAATGTTGCAGTTTAAAAACTGTAGTGTAAAGCACCCTTCTGGCAAGACAGTGATGGAGTGAATGATGGTTAAAGTTTTTCTTTTTCGGGCCACCCTGCCCTGGTGGGAATCGGCCAGTGTGATAATAAAAAAAAAAAAATTCTGTTTATGGTCAAATGGGTAAATGAGTGTAAGTGTTAACCACCAGGTAGTATTCGTGTAATTAGTTGGCAGGGTGTATCAGGGAGATAAGATGTTTTCTGATGGTAGTTTTGAAGGTGATGAATGTGTCTGCAGTTTTAGAATTTTCAGGCAGGGTGTTCCAGATTTTAGGGCCTTTGACATACATTGAATTTTTGTAAAGGTTTAGTCGGACACGGGGAATGTCATAGAGATGTTTGTGTCTGGTGTTGTGCCTGTGGGTTCTGTCACAACTATCAAGAAAGCATTTTAGGTCAAGGTTAATATTGGAATTTAAGGTCCTGTAGATGTAGATTGCACAGTAGTAAGTGTGGATGTACTGAACAGGGAGTAAGTTTAGATCTATGAAGAGTGGGGTGTGTGTGTGTTGCCAGGGATGGGATTTAGTGATTATTCTTACTGTGGCTTTTTGTTGGGTTATTATTGGCTTTAGGTGTGTTGCTGCAGTTGAACCCCAAGCACATAGCATAGGTGAGGTATGGATATATAAGTGAATGGTATAGTGTGAGAAGGGCAGTTTGCGGCAAGTAGTATCGTATCTTGGAGAGGATCCCAACCGTTTTGGATACTTTTTTGGTTATGTGTTGGATATGGGTGCTGAAGTTCAGGTTGTTGTCGAGGTATAGGCCTAGGAATTTGCCCTCATTATGTCTGGCAATTAGATGTTGTCGATCTTAATGTTAATTTGCGCATCTCCTGCTCTGCTACCAAACATAATGTAGTAGGTTTTGTCAGTGTTAAGCGTAAGTTTATTGGCTGTCATCCAAGTCGATATTTTGATCAGCTCCTCATTAACAATGGTTTTTGAGGGTGGCAAGATTAGGGTGAGAGATGACATAAGTCGTGTCATCAGCAAAGAGAATGGGGTTCAGGTGTTGAGATACGTTTGGAAGATCATTGATGTATATGAGGAAGAGCAGGGGACCAAGGACACTTCCCTGCGGAACTCCAGTATCAAGTGGCTGTGTTGTTGATGCTGTGTCTTTAATGGTGACATACTGATACCTATTAGTAAGGTAAGATTTGAAATGTGCAAGCGCATGGCCTCTTATACCATAATGGTCAAGTTAGTGGAGTAGGATGCTGTGGTCTACTGTGTCAAAAGCTTTTCTTTGGTTAATAAAAATTCCTAGTGGATATTCCTTATTTTCCAATGCTGTGTAAAGCAGATCTAGCATTTTTATAATTGCATCGTTAGTGCTTTTATTTTTCCTGAATCCAAATTGGCAGGGGTTGAGTGTGTTTTGTGCCGTTATAAATGAATATAGTCTCCTGTGCACGAGTTTCTCAAAGATTTTGGATAGCAATGGTAAGTTTGATATTGGCCTATAGTTGTTTAAATCTGTAGGGTCACCACCTTTATGTATTGGTGTAACCCTTGCCGTCTTGAGTAGTTTCGGGAAGGTGCTAGTTTCTAGTGACTTGTTAAAAAGTAATGAGATAGCATGCGGGGGGATGGGAGGTAAACTCCAGATACGTCACTACTGCATGACCAGTGACAAATGTTTAACAATGAGAACATTTAAGGGCCATAAACTGAACAGCAGAATACTTCTCAACTTTATTAATGATAAAATGAATAATCGTAGTAATATTGAAGAAACAAACTCAGATACCACTTTGAGTACAGCCAGGGACAAAGGATTTAATGTACAGTTGCTATGGATCCCATCACACATTGGATTACTCCTTCATGAATAAGTTGATATGTTAGCCAAGAAGAGTACCCAGGAGAATGTAGAATATAACTTTGGTATAATTGTGTCTAGCATTAGGAATAATATTAGGAGAGAAGTAAATAATGAAAATGATTGTTATAGGAATGCAATTAGAAGCCTGAGTAGATCTATAACCCACTATGATAACATGAACGTAGATAAGTATGTTTATGGAGCAACGTGCAATGTGAACAGACTGATGTTGTAGTGGCCAGGCTTAGGCTTGGTTACAAGTACTTCTGGCAGTTTGGGAGACACACACATGATCAAACTAAATGTAAATTATGTGATCAGGCATATGGTCACTCTCTTGAACACTATGTGCTTAATTGTCCACTTATTGAGGAATACAGAGACAGGCAGTATAATAACCTATGTGACATGTCAAGATATCTTAATAATGAAAATAAGATACCAGATATACTAAGCAAATTTCCTAAATTTGCTTGTAACAGATAAGTGAACCATAGATATGTAGATATAAATCCATATGTATTCCTGTTAACCCTTGGGGGCCTAGTTCCTGGGCCTTTTGTGTATCCATATGCTCTTGCGCTACCGTCCACAGGATGGATATGGGGTGCACAATAAACTAGCCACTTCGGTGGCAAAATCTAAAATCCAACAGATCCTACATTTATTCATCTTCAACAATGCTAAAACAAAAAAAAAATGGAAAAATAAAGAAAAACATAGCAATACCAGAGAAATACTAGTTCCAATTTGACCTTGAGTACATGTAACATCTCAATGTATCTGATCTTACATTTCCTTACCTTCAATCCTGTAAAATCATCTATCACATCATCAAAATCAATTATTTTCCCTATATAGGCTTATTTGTACTTTGTTAATATATACATGTAATAGGCTATATAGAAACGACGTTTTCTTCTCTTATGTTGGTGCAGCACTGTTTTGGGCATTAGGGTCACCTTCTTTAGAGGCTATATGGTGTCACCCAGGGTGACCTGCGCTCCCTTACGACACCCCTGGGACAATCTACAGACTGCTACAGGCCGTATAGCAAGTATTCACCTATGCGTGGTTTGCAGGCAGTCAGGTGTGAGTTCCATTTTACCGCCAAGCTGTTTATGAATGGTCCAACTCTCCTAGTATGATAAAGAATAGGATAACAAGTACTCAGTAGTAAATAGCAGCTAGTGATTTATAGTATAACAGGGCGAGCAGACAGGTGTTTATTAGGCTAGGAAGAAGTATACGCATAGAGAACATAACCTAGTAGGTGGGTGTGGGTCAGATCAGATAGAGCACTATAGACCAGGTAGGTGTGGTCCAGGTGAGGAGGGTGTGGGGTAAGCCAAGTAGGGAAACACTGCAAACTCCACATACACACTCATACACCACAACACACAATCCCACATACTTTTCACACACTTAATAAACCCACATATAGTTCCACACACACACACAAACACACAGGAGAAAGCAAGACTAAGGGACATGCCAGCGTACCGGAAGGTATATCTCGACCGTGACAGAACACAAGAAGAAAGGCAAAAACTGAGAGATGGTACAAAGACGAAAGGAGGAAAGAGGTGAAGATGGAGACGGACAGAACCCAGACTCACCTGGACCTGGAGTTTACCTGGAGAGAGTTCCGGGGGTCAACGCCCCCGTGGCCCGGTCTGTGACCAGGCCTCCTGGTGGATCAGAGCCTGATCAACCAGGCTGTTGCTGCTGGCTGCACGCAAACCAACGTACGAGCCACAGCCCGGCTGATCAGGAACTGACTTTAGGTGCTTGTCCAGTGCCCATTTGAAGACTGCCAGGGGTCTGTTGGTAATCCCCCTTATGTGTGCTGGGAGGCAGTTGAACAGTCTCGGGCCCCTGACACTTATTGTATGGTCTCTTAACGTGCTAGTGACACCCCTGCTTTTCATTGGGGGGATGGTGCATCGTCTGCCAAGTCTTTTGCTTTCGTAGTGAGTGATTTTCATGTGCAAGTTCGGTACTAGTCCCTCTAGGATTTTCCAGGTGTAATAATCATGTATCTCCCCGAATGCGTCCAGGAATACAGGTTTTAGGAACCTAAAGCGCTCCCAATAATTGAGGTGTTTTATCTCCGTTATGCGCGCCGTGAAAGTTCTCTGTACATTTTCTAGGTCGGCAATTTCACCTGCCTTGAAAGGTGCTGTTAGGTGCAGCAATATTCCAGCCTAGATAGAACAAGTGACCTGAAGAGTGTCATCATGGGCTTGGCCTCCCTAGTTTTGAAGGTTCTCATTATCCATCCTGTCATTTTTCTAGCAGATTTCGAGTGATACAATGTTAGGGTCCTTAAAGGTGAGATCCTCTGACATGATCATCCCAGGTCTTTGACTTGGTGTTTCGCTCTATTTGTGGCCAAAATTTTTGTTTTGTACTCTGATGAAGATTTAATTTCCACATGTTTTACCAAAATCTGAGTAATTGAAATTTCTCATCGTTGAACTTCATATTGTTTTCTGCAGCCCACTGAAAGATTTTGGTTGAAAGTCCGCCTGGAGCTTTGCAGTGTCCCGCAATGGAAGACACTGTCATGCAGATTCGGGTGTCATCTGCAAAGGAAGACATGGTGCTGTGGCTGACATCCTTGTCTATGTCGGATATGAGGATGAGGAAAAAAGATGGGAGCGAGTACTGTGCCTTGTGGGAAAAGAGCTTTTCACCGTAGCTGCCCCCGGACTTTACTCTGTTGACGACTACTCTCTGTGTTCTGTTAGTGAGGAAATTATAGATCCATCGACCGACTTTTCCTGTTTTCCTTTAGCACGCATTTTGTGCGCTATTACGCCGGGGCCACTTGTCGAAGGGTTTGCAAAGTCTGTATATATTACATCTGCATTCTTTTTGTCTTCTAGTGCATTTAGGACCTTGTCGTATGATCCAATAGTTGAGACAGACAGGAGCGACCTGTTCTAAACCCATGTTGCCCTGGGTTGTGTAACTGATGGGTTTCTAGATGGGTGGTGATCTTGCTTCTTAGGAAACCCTTTCAAAGATTTTTATGATAGGGGATGTTAGTGCTATTGGTCTGTATTTTCTTGCTGTTGCTTTACTGCCCCCTTTGTGGAGTGGGGCTATGTCTGTTGTTTTTAGTAACTGTGGGACGACCCCCGTGTCCATGCTCCCCCCCCATAGGATGGAAAAGGCTCGGATAGGGGCTTCTTGCAGTTCTTGATGAACACAGAGTTCCATGAGTCTGCCCTGGGGCAGAGTGCAGGGGCATGTCATTTATCGCCTGTTCGAAGTCATTTGGCATCAGGATAACAATCGGATAGGCTTGTGTTAATCAAATTTTGTGGCTCTCTCATAAAAAATTCATTTTGATCTTCGACTCTCAGTCTGGTTAGAGGCTTGCAAAAACTGAGTCATATTGGGACTTGAGTAGCTCACTCATTTCCTTCCCTGTCATCGTGTAGGACCCATCTTGTTTAAGTAGGGGCCCAAATACTGGGCGTTGTTCTCGATTTTGATTTGGCATAGGAGAAGAAATACTTTGGGTTTCTTTCGATTTCATTTATGGCTTTTAGTTCTTCCCGCGATTCCTGACTCCTAAAGGATTCTTTAAACTTAAGTTCGATGCTTGCTATTTCTCTGACCAGTGTCTCCCTACGCATTTCAGATATATTGACCTCTTTTAGCCGCTCTGTTATTCTTTTCCGTCGCCTGTAAAGGGAGCGCCTGTCTCTTTCTATTTTACATCTACTCCTCCTTTTTCTTAGAGGAATAAGCCTTGTGCATACATCGAGTGCCACTGAGTTAATCTGTTCTAGGCATAAGGAGGAAGATCAAATACAGCCTCCCTCACAACCACCTACAAAGCCCCCCAACCAGGACAACCCCACTGCAACCAAACATTCTAACCAAAAACACACATGCCATATCCAATGCCCCCACCCACCTTATTACAAACTCCACCTCCACAGCAACCACCCATGGTTCCTTATCAGGTCTCCCACTTCCCCAACCTGAGCATACCCTCCAGACCACAGTTTTAGAAAAGAAGTTGAAGGTGTAGTATACAAATGCAGACAGAATAACAAATAAGTGTGAGGAGTGGCATGAAAGAATCAAAGAGACATCCCCAGACATAATACCACTCACAGAAAAAACTCACGAGGATGATAACAGACGCTATCTTTCCACCCAGATGTCAAATCCTCAGGAAAGATAAAGGGACGAGAAGGGGAGGAGGAGTTGCATTGCTCATTAAAAACCGGTGGGGATTTGAGAAAATGGAAGGAATGGATGGCATGGGCAAAAGGGACTACTTAGTAGGCCATAAGGTGGTGATTGCAGTAATATACAACCTGCCACAGAACTGCAGGAGGCCAAGAGAAGAAAAACATGAGAGCAACAGAGCAATGGTCAACACACTAGCCAAGGTGGCCAGAAGAGCTCACATGGGAGCAAAGTTAAGTTATGGACGTTTCAATCACAAGGAAATTGACTGGGAAACCTGGAGCCCCATGGGGGTTCCAAAACATGGAGAGCCAAGATAATGGGGTGTGGGACTGGATCACTGCATCAACATGTCAAAAAACTACCAGAGAGAGAGAGAGAGAGAGAGGCGAGGAGATCCAGCAGACTGGACCTTGTATTCACCTTGAGTAGTTCGGACATCGAGGATATGTATGAAAGGCCCCTAGGGGCTATTTATCATGTGATTCTGTCTTTTACTACATAAACTGAGCTACAAGTGGAGATTGCAGGAATAGGATGGAAAAAAAAACTACAAAAGGGGGGACACACCCGACATGAGGAACTTCCTGAAAGACCTTCATTGGAAAAGGGAACTGCAGGAAAACCAGTAAAAGAAATGATGGACTATGTGACAACAAAATGCAAGGAAACCATAAACCCAGCCGGGATTGAACCTGCGGTCAGAGAGTCTCAAAACTCCAGACCGTCGCCTTAGCCCCTAGACCAGCTAGCCACAATAAGATTTGTCCAACTAGGGATATTTTCTACACCATAGGAAGGTTAGCATAGGCACCACCCGTGACCACAAATGCAAGTTTTTACAGGGCGGTCTGGAGTTTTGAGACTCTCTGACAGCGGGTTCATTTCCCGGCCGGGGTATTTGGTTTGTTTGCAATCGTGTTTAATTTTGATTTCGTGAGTCCCTGTTGACGGCAGTGAGGGGACTTGAGCTAGAGTTGTCATGGCCATGCTACTGGAGATTGTCTGTAAAAA
>NW_026474988.1:0-10882 GCF_026875155.1 Cherax quadricarinatus
TGGGGGAACATGACGTTTGTCTCAAAACTCCAGCCCTCGCGTTAGCCCGGACCGTGGTCCGGGGGCCCTAACGCAAAGGTCGGGTTTTGGGGGACTCTTGATCGCGGTCTTCCCTGCCCGTGGTATGGTTTATGACAGTGTGCCTAATGGCTTATGCTAGAACATGACAGTATACCTGGTGGCTTAAGCAAAACACATGACAGTATGGCTGATGGCTTATGCTATTAACATGACAGTAAACCTGATGACTTATGCTAGGAACATGACAGTATGCCTGAGGGCTTATGCTAGGAGCATGACAGTGTCCCTGATGGCTTATGCTAGGAAGAAAATATTATGCCTGATGACTTATGCTAGGAACATGACAGTATGCCTGATGGCTTATGCTAAGAAGATGACAGTTTGCCTAATGACTTATGCTAGGAACATGACAGTATGCCTCATGACTTATGCTAGTAACTTGACAGTATGCCTGATGGCTTATGCTAAGAAGATGACAGTATGCCTAATGACTTATGCTAGGAACATGACAGTATGCCTGATGACTTATGCTAGGAGCATGACAGTATGCCTGATGGCTTACGCTAGAAACAAAACATTATGCCTGATGACTTATGCTAGGTACATGACAATATGCCTGATGGCTTATGGTAGGAATATGACAGGATGCCTAATGGGTTAGTCTGGGAACATACCATTATGCTTAATGACTTATGCTAGGAGCATGACAGTATGCCTGATGGCTTATGCTAGCAACATATCATTATGCCTGGAAATATAAACACATATGCAGTATAATGTGTTCCTTTATTGACAACGTTTCGCCCACACAGTGGGCTTTTTCAAGTCAGAAACAGATCTACCTGGGGTGTTGTTGTTGTTGTAGGTTTGCCAGTACTTCCGGCCTGGGTCTTCTCCAGATGGAGACCCGGCGGTGGCCTCCCGGGCGAGGGGTGTCGTTCATCTTCTTTCTTCTGTATTCTTTCTTGGGGCCCTCCAGTTGGAGGGTGACTTCTTCTGTCTTGCGGTGACTCCCCAAGTGAGAAGTTTCTTCTCGTTTAGCAGCATAGGAGGGCGGAGGCAGCAATTATAGGGTTCGTTTTGGAGCCACACCCCAGCTTTAGCAGGCAGCAAAGTGCTGGGGAAACTTACCTTCACGGTGATTGATCATTGACAGTCCTGCTAGATGAGGGTACCGTCTTCGGCAGCTCCATTCTGGAGAGTCCTGTATTTCTTCCTTGTGGTGTAGTCGAGTGCCACAAAGCGGTGACTTTTTGAGAGTAGGTTGATCAGGGATTCAGTGGTGAATAATCGAGTTGAGTCGTAGGTGAACTTGACTGTCCCGTTGTGGAGGCGTTGAATAATTTCTGGAGTGTACATTGCTCTCTCATTCTGGTTGGCTGTGTAGAAGTATACACCAGGCAAGCACTGGACTTCTTGTGAAGGAGTGGCGGTAGTACGTAGGAATGCATCCCAAGGCTCTTGTGTTTTAACCTTCTTGGCTGGTGGCTGAGACGATTGAGGTGAGGCGTCCGATTGGTCCGTTGTGACGGAGGTGAACAGGTTCTGGGGGCTTTTTGGTGGAACGGTCGGCTCTCAGTGGTCTCTGATGGCCCTCCCCCTGTGTGGGAAAAGGGAAGGTGTGGTAGGGTGGAGCAGGGGAAATGTTGGCGACATTTGCAGGGATTTTTTGATCTCTGTGGAAGGGGGAGATGAGGGTGTGAAACCAGATTTGTTGAGCTTGAAGATTTTCTTGATGGTGGGTAAAGGGAAACCCAGGTTAGCTACATTCTGCACGAGCATACTGAACTAAAGAATTTGATTGAGTCGCCGGCAAAGAAGGGGTAGATGCAGCTTGCATAGCTTAAAATTTGAAGATCTGCTTGAATTTGGGTAATTCAGCATATTAGTCGTTGTGCAGTGGGGTTTTTTTTTTTTTGTTGGAGTTGTTTTTTAAATATATCTCGTCTGGTTGGGCACTTGGCACAAAAATTTTGGTGCATTTTTTGCAGTTAAACATTTGGGTGGAGAGGCGTAGTGCACGTCTTGAAACAAAACCTTCTTGGCCGCAGGGGAGCAGAATTCTTTTTCGAGGGCAGTTTTTGGGTGGTTGTAGGTATGAGTAACATTTTGGAAAACTGGGAATTTAAGGGAATTTTTCTGTTTCGATAAAGGGCGGATTGAGGGGAAATAGTGAATACCAGCCCCTCGCGAAGCTCTGACTGCCATGTTTGACGTCACAAATGCCCTTTCAGCATGGAGGAGGAATTTGGGTTTTTTGGGGTAATGAATTTCCCCCTTCCCCAAAGGGGTTCTGTGCTTCAATGGACGACTTGATTTCTTCGGGACCGGGCATGATGACCTGTCGAGTCTCTTGAGGAACACAGTTTTTCTGGCCCCAGAATGGGGAAGTCAAGACATTAAATCCCTGACTCGTAGAGGGGGTTGTAGCCGTGGTGGAATATTTTTCACCCTGGGTTGCCAGTACAACGACAATGAAGGCCTCTTTGGGTGACAGTTTGCATTAGGGGGCTGTGGGCAAAATTCCTAACTCGTTTATTTACCGTCCGTTTTCCCATTTTTGGTGCAAAAGACAAAGGTTTCACTCTTTCTTAAAAAATAATTATAAAAAATAACCCAAACACAACTGGAAAAGACTGTTTTTACTAAAATCCCGTGGTTGATTCTTTCTTTATATGGTGTACTAATTTTTTTTTGGAACTTGGTGCCGAAGAAACAATGCAATTCTAATTTTGACCGTTAGATTTCCTCAAAAAAACCTTACGTTTTTCACAAAAAAAATAAAGTTTGTTATTTTCCGGGAAATTTTTTGCAAAAAAATTGCCTTTTTACCCCCCACATAACCCCGAAGTATTTGAAATTTTTCCCAAAAAACAACGTTAAAAATAAGAGAAATCATTATTCACAGTATCTGTGAATATTATTCCTTTTAATTAATAAAAAGGAAGCACGTTGTCCTTTGGGTAAAAAAGTTACTTCCGAATATGGGCCCGGGGAACGCCGCCCGGCCCCCCGTCTCAAAAAAAAAAAAAAAAAAAAAAAACGCGAAAATGGGTTTTTTTTTTGGGTATTTCTTAGTAAATGATGTTTATGCAGTAAGCCTTTTAAAAAAACCCCCTTTTCTCTTCTCAAGAGACAGGGATTATTATTATTTTTAAAATTTAAAGGGGGGAAGCGCTAAACCGGAGGATTATAAGCAGAAACGACATGGAGGCGTAACACTTTAATCGAAAATTCCCGATAATTCGGGGATTTTATGGCCTCTTTTTTCGTCTGAGTACATAACATTTTTTGTAGTTTATTTAGAGTGTTTTTTTTAATCATATTAGATCAATTCTGAAGATAAAAAACCCGTAGATTTGATATAAAGCGAATAAGCGAAATAAGGGTGATTCCTGCGGGCCTCTCTGGAGCGGGAAACACTCCCGAGCGTTCCGTCTGGTTCCCGGTTGTCTCTAAGTCGGTGGTAAGTCCCCCCCTACTGTTTTATGTGCCAAATAGTCATTTAAATTATATTAAAAGAAAAGCAAAAAAGGGGCGAAAAAAAACAAGAAAACAACTCCAAAAAATATATAGGCCTGGCAAACCGCTACCAACATCGCCGTCACCATCCCTGAAAAAAATGACTAAAATTTTTCTGAAAACTCTGAACATTCATTCTGTAGGACTTTTTTGTCAGGCCAAAACGAGGGAAAGATTTTGAGCCTTAAACATGGCTGACCGGCTTTCAAACAGCACTCTGCCAGACGTAAAACTAGCAAGTAAATTTTCCCTCTTTACTACGTTCATCTGTTGACAGAACATCATACTGTACCACCATCATACACCTGTACCAGGCAACGAAGGGAAACACGGGAGACATCGTCAAAAAAACAGAAAAAAACCCCAAAGGGTATAGGACGGTTTCCCTCAGTGCCAGTCGGGGGAAAAGAATGAATGGGTAAATGTCAAGGTTAAATTTTAGCAGCTGACCAAATTTTCAGCTGACCAGTGTACAGTGGAGAATCATAGCAAAAAAAACCAAAATAATCTAAAACTCAAGGAAAGCCGGGTTTTACTCCCCTCAGTTTTTTAAAAAGGGGCTGAGTCACAAAACGGGTCGGGAAACAACAACACGACACCCCCCCTAAATGTTTGGGGGGATTTAAAAAGGATAAAACCATTTGATTAACCTTTCGGTCTACCAGATGGAAAAGGATTAAATTAATTGGTGAACCCAGCTGTGAAGGAGGTGGGTAGGGAGGTGAATAAGGGGTTTTAAATGAAGGGTGTTTTGAAGTTAAAGGGGAAAATGGCAGTGAAGAGGGTTTTAAGAGGTCAACTGAAAGGGGTTTTGTGAATTAAGGGAAAAGTGAGCAGTGAAGGGGGTTTTGAAGAGGAAATTTTACTAAATTTCATGTAATTAAAGCAGATAAAAGTGTACTGGGGACTGGAAAAAGAGAAACAAATATTATTTTATGAAAAAAAAACGAAGAGTGAAAATGCAGGCTTTAAGGGGACGGGCTGCCCATAATTATATTTATATTTTTTTCTTCAATTCCATGAAGAAAGAAATCAGTCAGGGATTTGGAAAAAGGTGAAGGGAGTAACACGCCCTGGACGTAAAACCCCAACAGTTGCCATCCTACCGAAAAGTAAACCTCACTATCGCCGCAAGGTATGGCAACCCCGCATCCCCAAAAACAAAAACAAGGCACCAGCTCTTATTGTAGCGCTCTTAAGGGGTGATTCCAATTAAACCCGGGACCTCAAACTTTGTGAAAGGGGCAAAACAACAGAAAAAATGACGGCAATAATGACGGTCAGTAGCAGGGATGAAAACCTTTAACTCCATATTAATGCATCAAAGGCAATGGGGAACAATACAGCCATTTTACTCAAACACACCAAACAGATGCATCCTGTACTAAAGAGCATGAAAAACAGAAAGGCACCTTATGTAAAATTGTAAGGGGGGGGTGCATGAGGTTTTATGTAAAATTATAGCAACGTGCCAGAATTCATTTTGTGTGAAACAAATCCCTTTTGGCACAGTTCCCCTTTAGCATATGACATTGTTTTACCTAATTTTAATACAAATGACCCATTGCCCTATATTGATGATTATGATTTTTTTATGAAAAACGGCCCTTTCCCTTTTTCATTCAATGCAATATCCTTCTTCCTAAATTGGCAAGATTAGGTTTTGCAACAAAATTAGGGCGGCAGTTTAACCACTCTGAATCTTGGTTGGATGATACGGGGCTGACGACGGGGCAAAAAAGAAGGTTACAATATAAAACGCTTAGATGGAACAGAAAAGGGGGGGTGGAGTTTTCCACATTAGAAAGACTTAGCTACAACCCAAGACCTGATTTAAATAACAATAAATGGAGATTCTATGGGTTTTAAAAATGCGCTTCCCAAAACCAAACCCATCTTAGAGGAACTAGTTACCGCCCTCCACCCAGGGCCAGTTCTTGAAACTTTTTCCCGAGTCTTTTCCGGAGTTAAAGCAATTGCGAAACAATAAATGGGGGACTTCAATATCTGTTTTCAGCAAAAGAAAAAAAGGCTATCAAAGGTATAAGCAAATTCTAGATTTAAAAGCTACACCCAACAATTAATAAACCAACCCGGATCACACAGTTCCAGCCACCCTAATTGACCCCATACTTTGCAAACCCCGGGTGAGAACTTAGCAGTCAGGCGTATTACCCCGGTCTTAGTGATCATTTATCATTTACTGACCAGGGGAAAACACTAGGGGTAGGATAGGCCTACACAGGGCAATAAAAAAGAGGTCAACTAGAAACTACAGTAAAGAAAAAACTGGGAAATAGGCTACACAATTGTGATGGACAGAGATAACAAGTTGCACGGAGTAAACAGCCTGGGAAAAATTCAAAAAAATGTTCACTACCATTCTTAATAAAAATTTTCACCAGTTAAAGAGGTTAGGATTAAACGAAGAACTGAACCCGGGTGCTACTGAGATATTGATAATATGAAATTCAGAGACCAGCTGCTAAAAAGATTTAAAGCAAACAACAGGATATTGCAGACTAAAAGAATTCCAAAAGGGGGAGGAACAGAGTACAGAGGGTTATTTTAAAAGGGGCAAAGGCCCCCCCCCCCCCCCCCCCCAAAAGGGCCCCCCCCCCCCCCCCCCCCCCCCACAAAGGGCAAAATTTCTTTTAAAAAATTTTTGGATAAAAAATAAGAAACCCAGCTGCACCAAAACCTTTAACCAACTTGAAAGTTTTAAACATATTACCAATAAAGGGTAACCCCAAACATTGTCAATGTAATTTTTCCATGTTCATTCAAAAAAAAGAAAAATAAGCGTAAAAACCCCTAAACACAGGCCCCTGAAAATCCCATCTAATTCCAAAAGGGGGTCTTTTAACTGTAATCCCTATTCTCAAAAAAATCTACAAACCACTAAAACCCCCTACCAGGGTTTTTAAGGGGGCCGAGTTACCCTATCTTCAAAAAAATTATCTATTAACCCCTAAGACCCTTTAGAACCAGTATTATCTAAAATTTAGGGGCTGATTTCAAAAAGTTAAATTAAACCTTTTAAAACAAAATTTTAAGCTATCAATGGGTTTTTGAAGATCCCTACCAACCGAAAACCCCCATTAAACGAAAGAAACCCGGAAAAAATGTCAAAGGGGAAACCCCATAGGTAGGTAACCTTTGACCGCAAAAGGCCTTTGATACTGTCAACCCAAAATATATGAATAAACTTCAAACTATCGGTATAGGTTTTCGTAATGGTTTAAATCCCTACCTTAGCAAAGGGGCAAATACAAAAAACAACAAAACGGAAACAGAACCCTGCCATAACATTTTGGAGTTCCCCAAGGTTATTCGGGTCCCTTTTCTATCTTTGTTATTCAATGATATCCTATCAGTGTCAAGTGCAAACCCACGTAGAATGACAGGCTCTGTTGTGAAGGTAAAGACCCCCAAGATATTTCTAAGTTTTTAAAACTGGAACTGGAGTCCTGCCAAATGTTTATAACAACAAACTATCATTACACTAGGGAAAAAATGAAGCCATTTTTTGGGAAAAAACATAAACTGAGAAGGGTAAATAATTTTAATGTTCATGTAATGGGGATCCCTCACTTTGGTTTCATAGTTAAATATCGGGAATCCCCCTTTTTACCCCCGCATGTCAGGAAATTGATAGGGAACAGTGTAGAAAGAAACGAATGCCAGGCTGAAGTTCCTGTATAGACAAGCACAGTGTTACCACTGAGGCTCCGGACCCATGTCAGCCCTTTTACAATGCCTTGGATTACCTTGCTCTTTTTGGTACTCTGCCTTGAAAAAAAAACTGAAAGATAGACTGCAAATCACCCAGAACAAAAACGTAAGATTCATCCTGGGGCTGGGACCAAGAGAACATGTAGGCCAGGATGAATTACAGCAGTTGGATATGCTGAATGTTGAAGCAGGTAAAACAACTGAAGCTAAATCATGTTTATAAAATTGCTCACAAACAGTGTCCAGAATTCTTGCTGTAAAATTTTGTCAAGGTTGGGAACCCGCACAATCATAGTACTGGGGGAGAGAGCACAATTTGTAGTCCCCACAGTCAGTGGCCAGGCTTCAAACACCTTTTATTGTACAGCAAAAAAGGATGGAACAGACTACCCACAAATGTCAAGGCCAGTCATAGCTTGAACCAGTTCAAGAAGACTGCCAAAAAGTGTCTGATGAATGAAGCAACAGAAAGGGAGGGGAATGATTTTCTATTTTTTAGCTAAAATACGTGTAAATTTTAACCTTTATCCCTAGTAATGACCCTCGTATTGTAGATAGTCGTAATGACCCTCGGGTAGTAGATAGCTTAATGACCCTCGTATTGTAGATAGTCTTAATGACCCTCGTGTAGTAGATAGTCTTTTTAGTATGATAATAAGATGTTATCTTCATTATAGAATAATAAGAAAATATTATAACCTTTATATTATAATAATAAGGTAAAAGGACCCCAATGGAAATAAGTCACTCTGTCTGACTTTTTTGGGTTATCCTAGGTTCTCTACACATATGCTGCTATGTATGATAATTCTATGTAACTGTATTGTGTATACCTGAATAAATTTACTTACTTACTTACTTATTCTGGTACCATTGTGTTGCCAAAGAGTTGAGCTATTTTTCAGTATATATAACTCAATTTCCATATTTTTTCGATTTTTGGGTGAGCGCGCACGGAAAATTGCCCTACAGCCCCCTTACCCACCCTTTGGGTGGTAGTCACCCCATACCCATCTTATGGTTGGTAGTCACCTCACACCAATCCTGTGGGTGGTAGTCACACCATACTCATCCTGTGGGTGGTAATCACTCCATACCCATGCTGTGGGTGGTAGTCACCACATATCCATCCTGTTGGTGGTAGCCATACCATACCCATCCTTTCGTGATAGTCACCCTATACCCATTCTGTTGGTGGTAATTACCATATAATCTTCCTGTTGATGGCAGTCTTCTCATTCTCATGCTGTGGGTGATAGTCACCTCATACCTATCTTGTGGGTGGTAGTCACCACATGCCTCTCCTGTTGGTGGTACTCACCCCATGAACATTCTGTAGGAGGTAGTCACCACATAACCATCATGTAGGTGATAGTCGCCCCATGCCCATCCTGTGGGTTGTAGTCTCCCCATGCCATCCTGTGGGTGGTAGTCACCCATACCCATCCTGTAGGTGGTAGTCACCCTATACCCATCCTGTAGGTGGTAGTCACCTCATACCCATCCTATGAGTTTTAGTCACCCCTTACCCAACCTGTGGGTTGTATTCACCACATACCCATCCTGTGGGTAGTAGTCATCTCATACCCATCATGTGGGTGGTAGGCACCTCATACCCATGCAGTGGGTAGTAGTCACACCATACACATCCTGTTGGTGGTAGTCACTTCATACCCATCCTGTGGGTTGTAGTCACACAATTCCAATCCTGTGGGTAGTTGTCACCCCATACCCATCCTGTGGGTGGTGAAAGAGAGAGAGAGATTTCGTTCGGATTTTTAACCCCGGAGGGTTAGCCACCCAGGATAACCCAAGAAAGTCAGTGCGTCATCGAGGACTGTCTAACTTATTTCCATTGGGGTCCTTAATCTTGTCCCCCAGGATGCGACCCACACCAGTCGACTAACACCCAGGTACCTATTTGCTGCTAGGTGAACAGGACAACAGGTGTAAGGAAACGTGTCGAATGTTTCCACCCGCCGGGAATCGAACCCGGGCCCTCCGTGTGTGAAGCGGGAGCTTTAGCCACCAGGCCACCGGGCCATCATACCCATCCTGTGGGTGGTAGTCAACTTGTACCCATCCTATGAGTTGTAGTCACCCCATACCCAACCTCTGGGTGGTATTCCCCACATACCCATCCTCTGGGCAGTAGTCACCTCATACCCATCGTGTGGGTGGTAGTCACCTCATACGCATGCAGTGGGTGGTAGTCACAGCATACACATTCTGTTGGTGGTAGTCACCTAATACCCATCCTCTGGGTTGTAGTCACACCATTCCAATCCTGTGGGTAGTAGTCACCCCATACCCATCTTGTGGGTGGTAGTCACACCATACCAGTTCTGTTGGTGGTAGTCACTTCTTACACATCCTGCGAGTGGTAGTCACCTCATACCCATCCTATGGGTAGTATTCACACCATACCCATCCTGTGGGTGGTAGTCTCATCATTCCCATCCTGTGGTTGGTAGTCACCTTATTACAACCCAGGAGTCCAAATGGTCTGTTATCCTGGGTGTAAAGGGATAAAAATAAACACAGCAGAAAAGTTTTGACTTACATTATCCTTCACCAATTTAGAATAGTAATATGTACACTATATACACTACATTCAGTGATAGGTATTAGTGCACTAAACGGTAAGCAAGGGAGAATAGAAGCCACTAGACAGCAGACCGTGCTTTAACCAGCTCTAGAATGGAATGACAAGGGCAGACAGGAGAGTGATATCCACATAACCTCTGCGATTGCCAAAACCCTCTTCTTATTGGCTGGAACCTGGTTACTAGTTGAACGACGGGGCCCATCGTCAACTCTCAGTCACCCCGGTTCTCTGGTTAGGGGAGTAGCCTGTAAATGAGGGTGTGTACATGCGCTGAATAAAGGTTACGTACTCTTTGCATGCCACACCCCCACCCCGAGAAGGCTCAGGATTAGGCTGCCACCTCCCAGTGGTAACCGTGCCGCCATGGCACAAAATAATGGGCCGCCCCCTTTCCCCTCAACCATCCAACTCTTAGAGAGAGCTCAGCTTTTCTCGTGACAAAAAGCCAAATCCTATACTCAGAGTGAGACAGCAGACAGTCAGGCTAGCTTAGGTCCAAGACACAGGCGGACGATAGCCCGTATCCCCTCACTAAAAAAAAAAAACCCACACCAAGGGATAAAAAAAAAGAGCATGGAAGGGGTTACCACAAGTAACCTAACATCCTAACCTAATATATAATTATATAATATTGTTAGTCTCTAGATAAAGAGTCTGCCAACATATTTTCTTTGCCAGCAATATGTAAAATTCTGAGAGAGTAGGGTTGCAGTCTTAAAGCCCAACGCATGAGCCTTGTGTTGTGGTTCTTCATGGCTTGGAGATATACTAGAGGATTGTGATCACTGTAGATGGTGACCCCCTGTGAATGCCTGGGCCCCTATAAACATCGGAAATGCTCCAAAGCCAGTACCAGCGCGAGGGCTTCCTTTTCAAGGGATTTCAATGGTTGAGTAAGCCCTCTGATGCAGCTGGAATTTTGCAGAAGAAAAGGCTTTTCAGGCTGCAACTCCCCGTTCCCGTTTGCAATAGTTCTGCCCCAACCCCCCCCAAAAC
>NW_026474989.1:0-10654 GCF_026875155.1 Cherax quadricarinatus
AAAGACGAAAGACGGGGTGGTTATTACAACAGTCAACCTAGAGCAAGACTGAAAGGACTAAGTTTATTATTGGTCAAAAGTGAAGCTTTTAACCAATAAATCCACTAGAATACAAGGCAGGCATGTACTTACATTAGTGTTGGGAGCTGTGAGTCGAGTGATTTACTGTTTGACCAGAGCCCCACACGTCACCTTTCGGGGGGGGGGGAGAGGAAGGGGAAGGGATAGCGGGAGCTAGACTGACCCTACCTTAACAAGCAGCCGGCAGTCAAACTATCACTTTCAGGGAGGGGGAAAAAAGGCGGGAAAAACGGGAGCTTGACTTACCCTACCTTAACTAGTAGCCGGCAGTGAAACTATTGTTACTATATCGCTACTCCTATCTATTGAACTTTTCCCTCACAAAGCATAACAGAAAATTACAACTTGAACAATACATCTGGGAAGTCAGGTGCTTGGTGCTGAGAAGCAGGGAAGCTAGCTGTGTTTGTTTTAATACGATGTTGGTTATGAATGTGGACAAAGTAAATATTCCATCGTTTTGTTTGTGTTAATGAGCTTATTAGAAAGGGATTCAAGGCATCTGTGATTTATCTTGTAATTTTCATAAAATGGCAGTGTTGCTGTCCCATGCCTTTCACAGGAATGGGTGTCATGGTGCTGGACCCAGGCATTGTTCAGGGTGTTACGCCTACAATCCCTAATGGTCTTGGTGCTGACAGTCACATCTATGTTGGATTTTTATAGAATAGAGAAACCTGGACATGATGTACTTGCATTTTGTGTCAGTCAGCCCTGACTTCTGGATGTGAATGAAACCAGTAGGTGGTGGGATCTTATATGACAAAGATTTCTATGCAACCAGTGTCTTAGTCTCCAGAATTGGGCATGTTGACTTATTGGCAAGTGGGTGTTTCACCTGCGAGTCAGCACTGAGACTGATCAGGAGAATCCTGTAGAAAAGTTCCTACCTGGGAGTGGAGAGGTGTGATGTGTCAGGTGTGAACATGCATTGTTTGTATTCCAGAAAAATACTCTGATATAGAAGAAGATGGGCATGTTATCAGGAATGAAACAAGAACAAGAGGGCATGATTAGAAATAACACAGCTAGAAAAGTCGCTAGTATTTTTTTTTCTCGGCAAGTTAGCTGTCTCCCACCGAGGCAGGGTGACTCAAAAATGAAAGAAAATCCCCAAAAAGAAAATACTTTCATCATCATCAGCACTTTCACCCACACTCACACATAATCACTGTTTTTGCAGAGGTGCCCAGAACACAACAGTTTAGAAGCATGTACGTATAAAGATATACAACATATCCCTCCAAACTGCCAATATCCCATACCCCTCCTTTAAAGTGCAGGCATTGTACTTCCCATTTCCAGTACTCAAGTCCGGCTTTATAAAAATAACTGGTCACTAGTATATCGGAAACTATGGCTTTAGTATAGGAATGTAAAGAGTGGAATGAATTGATCAACTTCACAAGGGTTTCTTACTACCATGCATCCATTCGGTCTTTCAAATTCACAAGATTTATATTCCTAATGGTTCCAGCAAATCAAGAAACTGCAAATACCACTAAATAATGATAAATAATACAAAGTAGAAGTTGTATAAGGAGGGAGGAGTATATGGAGAGAAAAACGAGGTTAAGAGAGTGGTGACGGAATGTAAATGAAGAGCAAATGAAAGAATTAGCGAGATGCTGTCAACAAATTTTTCTGAGAACAAGAAAAGGTTTTGGAGTGAGATTAATAAGTTAAGAAAGCCTAGGGAACAAATGGACTTGACAGTTAAAAATAGGCAAGGAGAGTTAATAGACGGAGAGTTGGAGGTATTGGGAAGATAGAGGGAATATTTTGAGAAACTGTTAAATGTTGATTAAGATAGGGAAGCTGTGATTTCATGTATTGGCCAAGGAGGAAGAATATCTTTTAGGAGTGAGGAAGAGCCAGATATGAGTGTGGTTGAAGTACATGAGGTTGTAGGTAGAATGAAAGTAAGTAAAGCAGCTGGGATTGGTGGAATTAAGACAGAAATGCTAAAAGCACATGGGAATATAGTTTTGGAATGGTTTGTGCTTTTATTTAATAAATGTTTGAATGAGGGGAAGGTACCTAGGGATCGGCAGAGAGTAAGCATAGTTCCTTTGTATAAAGGCTAAGGGGACAAAAAAGAGAGTAAAAATTATAGCGGAATAACTGCTAAGTATACCTGGTAAGGTGTATGGCAGAGTTATTATTGAAAGAATTAAGAGTAAGATGGAGAACAGGATTGCAGATGAACAAGGAGGCTTTAGGAAGTGTAGGGGGTATGTAGACCAAGTGTTTACAGTGAAGAATATAAATTAACAGTATTTAGATAGGGTAAAGAGATTAAGAAAGCCAAGGGAATGAATGGATTTCTCAGTTAAAAACAGAGTAGGGGAGTAGTAGATGGGGAGCTGGAGGTATTGGGTAGATGGCAGAAATATTTTGAGGAACTTTCTAAATGTTGATGAAGAAAGGGGGGGGCAGTCATTTCATACATTGGCCAGGGAGGTATAACATCTAGGAGTGAAGAAGAGCAGGATGTAAGTGTTGGGGAGGTGTGTGAGGCATTACATAGAATGAAAGTGGGCAAAGCAGTAGGAACTGGTGGGATCATGACAAAAATGTTAAAAGCATGGGGGGATATAGTGTTGTAGTGGTTTGTATTTTTGTTTAATAACTGTATGGAAGAGGGGAAGGTACCTAGGGATTGGCAGAGAGCATGTATAGTTCCTTTATATAAAGGGAAGGGTGACAAAAGAGATTGTAAAAATTATAGGGGAATAAGTTTACTGAGTATACCAGGAAAAGTGTTCACTAGTGTTATTACTGAAAGAATTAGAGGTAAGACAGAGAGTAGGATTGCGGATGAGCAAGGAGGCTTTAGAGTGGGTAAGGGATGTGTAGATCAAGTGTTTACATTGAAGCATATATGTGAACATTATTTAGTTAAAGGTAGGGAGGTTTTCATTGCATTTATGGATTTAGAAAAGGCATATGATAGAGTGGATAAGAGAACAATGTGGCAGATGTTGCAAGTATATGGAATAGGTAGTAAGTTACTAAATGCTGTAAAGAGTTTTTATGAGGGTAGTGAGGCTCAGGTTAGGGTGTGTAGAAGAGAGGGAGAATACTTCCAGTAAAATTAGGTCTTAGACAAGGATGTGTAATGTCACCATGGTTGTTTAATGTATTAATAGATGGGGTCGTAAAAGAAGTAAATGCTAGGATGTTGGGGAGAGGGTGGGATTAAATTATGGGGAATCAAATACAAAATGGGAGTTGGCACAGTTCCATTTGGCTGATGATACTGTGCTTATGGGAGATTCTCAAGAAAAGTTGCAAAGGTTAGTGGATGAGTATAGGAGGGTGTGTCAAGGTAGGAAGTTGAAAGTGAACATAGATAAGGGTAAGGTGAAGAGGGTACCATTTGATTTAGGTAAAGAAAAATTGAATATCACATTGGAGAGGAGTATGGAAGAAGTGAATGTTTTCAGATATTTGGGAGTTGATGTATCAGAGGATGGGTTTATGAAGGATGAGGTTTACCATGGAATTGATGAAGGAAAAAAGGTGAGTGGTGCGTTGAGGTATATGTGGAGACAAAACATTATCATTGGAGGTAAAGAAGGGAATGCATGAAAGTATAGTGGTACCAATACTCTTATATGGGTGTGAAGCTTTCGTTGTGAATGGTGCAGCGAGGAGGCGGTTGGTGTCAGTGGAGATGTCCTGTCTAAGGGCAATGTGTGGTGTAAATATTATGCAGAGAATTTGAAGTGTGGAAATAAGAAGGTGTGGAGTTACTAAAAGAATTAGTCAGAGGGCTGAAGAGGGGTTGTTGAGGTGGTTTGGTCATTTAGAGGGAATGGATCAAAGTAGAATGACATGGAGAGCGTATAAATGTGTAGGGGAAGGAAGGCAGGGTAGGTAGTCGTCCTGGGAAAGGTTGGAGGAAGGGGGTAAAGGAAGTTTTGTGTGCAAGGGGCTTAGACTTCCAGCAAGCGAGAGTGAGCATGTTAGGAACGTTAGGCAAGTGATGACATACTGTTGGAGTGTAAGCAAGGTAACGTGAAGGGATTCATAGAAATCTGTTAGCTGGACTTGAATCCTGGTAGTGGGAAGTACAGTGCCTGCAGAATGAAGAGGTTTGGAGGATCATCTGAGCTGTAATATCAGTTGCTTCTTTCTAGACAGTGATAGTGAGTGATGGTGAAAGTGTTTCTTCTTTTTTTTTAGGTCACCCCTACCTCGGTAAGAGACAGCCAGTGTGTTTACAAAGAAAAATAACACATTAGCCTCAGTTTTTATTATCCAGATATTTCCTCTTCTAGGTGTTCTGATCTAAATACATGAGACTTCAGTTGACTTTACCAGTATCTCTCACTGCTCTTATTTGACTTTCATTCAAAGGCAAATTGATCATAAATAAGTATGGTCTAAAATGTTGTATATTTTAAGTTTCAGCACTGAAACTACATCAGAAAATAATGCTTAATAAAAGTTTCAGCATGTCATTCTTATTCTTAAAAATAATTTGAGGTGTATGGTGAATGATTCTTGATTCTTCTGGTCATTTCTAAGTATGTCTCCTCTCACAACATAGCCATGATGGCCATGATTTATTCACTCTTATTTTGTATTATTATGAATAGATTGGACGCTGCAACCCATTGGATGAAGCTCAGTGGAAGAGATTATCTGAGCTACAAAGACGAAATTCTCTCTATCCTCCACACATGCGATCGGCATACCCCGCTGAAATGCAGAGTATTCCTTTACAGAGTTTTGAAGATGATAAATTAAGAGTAAGTAATAGCTTGACTTTGTATAATGTTTTAGTAGTAGAGGCTTTTAATAAACATTACACAATCTCAAATTATTATTCCCTGGACTGATTTGCCTGAATTTCCACATTTTTTTTTTCATTTGTTTTCTCATTAGTAAGTATACTTCAGTGGACCCCCGCATAACGATCACCTCCGAATGCGACCAATTATGTAAGTGTATTTATGTAAGTGCGTTTGTACGTGTATGTTCGGGGGTCTGAAATGGACAATCTACTTCACAATTTTCCTTAGGGGAACAAATTGGTCAGAACTGGCACCTGAACATACTTCTGGAGTGAAAAAAATATCGTTAACCGGGGGTCCACGTATTTGTTTTTTTTTATATCCTCATTATATATTAGGTGTTTGCTGTCTTTGTCTCTTTTAATTTTTTTTTTTATTGTGCTTCACTTGCATGTTGACCTTCGTATTTTTAGTCTAGTACAAGTTTCCCTCACTTTATGCAGTTTTGCTTTATGCAGATATTCTATCTTGAGACTTTTTTATTTCCGTTGATAATTCCGTATGTGTGATACACATTAGCCATGTGTGATTGATGCGTAGCAAAATTCACTGGTTTGAGTCTTCCCGTTTCATAACTTGCTTTTGATTTGGTGTTATCGTGATTCAGTACACCTGCCATGAGCCTGGATTATATGTACAGTGTACTGCATTAGTGAGGAGACATTCATATTGGTACATAGAAATGGCTCTTTTTGTAAAAGATCCTTTTTCATCCTGTGTTTAGTATTTTGCTTGAAGTATTTATTTTTTAGAAATGCTATCGTAATGCCATGTAATGCATTTGTAAGGACCTAACTAGAATTATTTTTATCTCCTTGGATTACTTTTGGATTGAATTAGAAAATTGTGGTGGTGCCACGTGCCCAAAAAATTTGAGTACTGCTATTCTTAGAGGGGAAACTTAATGATTCTTTCCCTAGGATTGAGATTGAGCCTTTTTGGGAATTTGTAAGTAATATATGATTAAGTATCCTTTATGATAAAAATTTCTAAAACATTGTGAAAAGTAATTAATCTTGAATGGGGAAAAGTTGATTTTAATACCAATATAAAAAGTGTGCAAATGGTTAATAAGAATTTTTGGTGACAAGATTGAAAAAAAAAATGGCACTAAAATGGAAAGTTGGTTTTGTGGTAAATACACCTATTTTGTCTTCTTGGCAGTTCTTTGTTTTCTATTTACTTTTCAAAGCATAATTATGTCATTGATTGAGTTATTGCGATTTCATGAGTCATGACTTGAGTTAATAGAAAACCAAGAGAGTTAAGAGGCCAGATCATCCCACAAAATAGTGCAGTGTTGCACACAAAACTAAGCTTGTATTATTGTCAAATTGGCAGTGGAGTTTTGTATATCCTTGTCTTGGATAAAATGACGTCATTATGGTTGGTCGTTCGAAACTGTTTCTTGATCCGTGTCTTAATTAAATGAGCCCATTTAAGTCGGAAAGTTAAATTAATGAAAGGTGTAATATCTGGTCATGATGTGTGTGTTAATATAATTGGAATGCCTCTTACAGAGTTTTTCTTGTATAATTTATACATTAGTGTGGTGACCATTGTTATTTTTCTCGAGTCTAGGATGATAGGATAACTAAATTTAATTTTGTGTATTTTTCTTTTTCCGCCGAAGAATTAATATTCATTGGTTCTGTGCCAGTATTACGGAAACTTCACCTGAGATAGTGTGGGGAAAATTACTATGTTCTTACGTTCATAGAGTAGTGAATTTTACAAACATTGAGTGCTCAAGTTCAGAAGCATAATGGCACTAAAGTTAGTGCCAGATTTTTTTGTAGTTACCTCTGGTCAAGAAATATGTAGGCTATAAAATTCCTAGTGTAACCAAACTTTGGATTTGCGGGGGGTGGGGTAACACATGACAACAACTATCTGAATGTGTTGTTTTCCAGTACAGTATATAGTGCTGCAAAAAAAGTCTTAGAAATACACCCATTTTTAAGCTACAAGTATGTATACAGGAGACCATCGTATATGCATAGTTTTTTGCTACACTTTTGCTTTTAATTCTCCCAAAGCAAAAAGGTGTCAATTTGGGCTTACTTCTTAGGGTGTACCAAGTATGCAGTAGGTAATTTTTAAAACAGGATGCATTATACCTGCATTTAGAACACATTTTCTAAGTTAAGTTACACTAAGAAATGTATACTGCCCATTATTTTTCAAGTTTAAAGAGAAGAAACTCTTGAAAACTAGAAAAAAAAATCCTTACTTAAATGATCTTGAATCTACAACAGAGGTTCTCTCATTATGTAAACAGTTCCTTCAGCACTTCAGATACCATTAACATACAGTAAGGCCCCGCTTTACTGCGTTTCGCCTTACGGCGTTCTGCTAATACGGCGATATCAAATTATGACCAAAATTTGCTATACGGCAAGCGGTCTTTTAAATACGGCGCTCCCCACGCGGTTTGTTTACATTTTCCGTGACCACATCTATTATGTCAGGAAACTTTCAAAAATTTTAAGTGTTTTAAAGTTACTGCATATTTTATATGTACTCTGATAATTATACTTATGTGTACCTGTACTTAAATATATACTTACACACTGTGCTGGTGTGCAGGTACACATTAAAATCGCTAAGTCTCTCTCTACTCATAACGCCAATACTACGTAATAATAATCACTCTTGGGCACACTAAATGTCTTATTTTACATTAATATAGGCATTTTCATTTATTTATTTATTTCTTTCAACACACCGGCCGTATCCCACCGAGGCGGGGTGGCCCAAAAGGAAAAACGAAAGTTTCTCCTTTTACATTTAGTAATATATACAGGAGAAGAGGTTACTATGATATTTTCCTCAAAATTATATATGAAACCCATTACATAGCATATAAAAATGATGCATACACTCAGAATAAAAATTGATGTAAATATGAGATTTGTTTACAAAGCAGCTGTGTAGGTGGTGTTGGAAGAATTACGTTTTCTCTAGTCAAACACTGGGGGGTAACTGTAGAAAAATATTCTTTTCGTATGCCTTTACTCTGTGTATAGCAATTCACGACCCTTGTGGGTTTAGTGCTTTTTATAATTAATAATAATATTATTATTATTAATATTAATAATATTATTATTATCTTCATTCACTCTAAAAATGGTGTGTTGCTGTTTGTTTATTCTGAACTAACTTGTACACAATGTAAGAGTATTTGTATTGTGAGGTAATTATTATTAAAAATAACAAATATTGAGGCAAATGTTTTACAAACTCTTACAAATGGACGTGAAAAGAACTAAAAGTAGACACACATTAATACGCATTTATTTCGCCTGACCAAGTGATCGTCCACTACCTGTTCAGTTTGTGTTCTTACATTGTCTCAACTCTGTATCTCGTTCTCTTTCTCTTTTACTCTTTCGTTAACTAGTTGGCTCTCATTAACGATGGCGTCTAAGGTTAGCTGTGATAAAAAGAGAAGTCGTAAGCCTCTTGCTTTAAGTGCCAAGTTAGAGGATGATGGTGTGCCATTCTGATTTTATTCAATAAACACCCTGCCACTCACCTCTCACACATTAATATTAATATTAATATTTTAACCCCTTCAGGGTCCAAGGCCAAAATCTGAAGTGGTGCTCCAGTGTCCAAGAAATTTTGGAAAAAAAAAAAAAAGAAAAAAAACAATATTTTTTTCTTACCGAATTAAAGAGCATATTTTTGTGAAGGTAATAAGACAAAAAAAAAAATTCTGATCAGTACTTACCAAGATACAGTGCCAAGAAGTTTGTCAAAAATGATGTGATGGCGGCACACGACAAATTTTCCACATATGCGCATTACATTATTTTGCGGTTTTATTGTTTTTTTCTTTTCTTTTCCAATTTTTTTCTATTCCTACTAACATTTGGGGCCTGAGAGACCAATACTGTATATAATGTATATATATAAATTCACTGTATTGAACACAATAACCGCACTAAAGTTACAGTGGACCCCCGCATATCGTACGCATCACATAACGTTCAGTCCGCATACCGCTCGCTTTTATCGCAAAAATTTTGCCTCGCATACCGCTCAAAAACCCGCTCACCGCTCTTCGTCCGAGACGCGTCCAATGTGCGCCCTTAGCCAGCCTCACATGTGCCGCCGGTGGCATTGTTTACCAGCCAGCCTCCGCGGTAACATCCAAGCATACAATCGGAACATTTCGTATTATTACAGTGTTTTTGGTGATTTTATCTGCAAAATAAGTGACCATGGGCCCCAAGAAAGCTTCTAGTGCCAACTCTACAGCAATAAGGGTGAGAATTACTATAGAGATAGATGGTAGTAGGTTGGTAGACAGCAACCACCCAGGGAGGTACTACCGTCCTGCCAAGTGAGTGTAAAACGAAAGCCCGTAATTGTTTTACATGATGGTAGGATTGCTGGTGTCTTTTGTCTGTCTCATAAATATGCAAGATTACAGGTACGTCTTGCTACTTCTACTTACACTTAGGTCACACTACACATACATGTACACGTTTATTTATACACACTCATCTGAGTTTTCTTTGATTTTATCTTAATAGTTCTTGGTCTTATTACTTTTCCTTTTATATCCATGGGGAAGTGGATAAGAATCTTTCCTCCGTAAGCCATGCGTGTTGTAAAAGTCAATTTAAAATTTGCGGGAACAATGGGCTATAACCCCTTTTCTGTAAAGATTACTAAAAAGAATAAGAAAAAAGAAAATTGTCAAAGTGGGAATCTGAATGTGCGTGGATGTTGTGCAAATGATAAAAAGAGTGATTGTGGATGTTAGGAATGAGAAGAACTGGTCTCCTGGCCCTTTTAAATGAAAAAAAGCTGAAGGGGTGGGAGGTTTCAATGGAGAGGAAAAAAATGGGATTAGGTCAGGGGTTTCAAATAGAGTTAGAGCTAAAGAAGGAGTAGCAATAATGTTGAAGGATAAGCTATGGCAGGAAAAGGGGACTACAAATGTAAAAAATTCAAGGATTATGTGGAGTAAAATAAAGATTGGATGTGAAAAGTGGGTTATAGTAAGCGGTGTATGCACCTGGAGAAGAGAGAAGTGTAGAGGAGAGAGAGAGATTCTGGGAAATGTTGAGTGAATGCGTGGGGAGTTTTGAATCAAGTGTGAGGTATGGTGGTTGGGGATTTCAATGCTAAAGTGGGTAAAAATGTTATGGAGGGAGTAGTAGGTAAATTTGGGGTGCCAGGGGTAAATGTAAATGGGGAGCCTTTAATTGAACATTAAAATGGTATAAAATACCGACAGGTTGTTAGGTAAGACACATATGCAACAGTTAGGTATCTTTATTATGAAACGTTTCGCCTACACAGTAGGCTTTTCAGTCGAAATACAGAAAAGTTGATAGAAGCAGAAGATACTTGAAGACGATGTAATCAGTCCATCACCCTTAAAGTTTTGAGGTGGTCAGTCCCTCAGTCTGGAGAAGAGCATTGTTCCATAGTAAGAAACAATATGGAGATGAAGTGACAGGATGGAGCCTTATATATTGCCAAGAGGTGAGACGTAGGTCACTAGGAGAGGTAAGAACTCAGATGTTGAGAGGTCGGTCCCTCTCAAATCCAGCCGCTCTCACTAGTGGAAGTTTTTTCGAAGTTGATTGCAGGTCGTACCAAGATACCCTTGTGTTGCAGTGTTGACAGATTTTAACATTAAATGGTATAAAATACCGACAGGTTGTTAGGTAGAACTATGCAAACGTTAGTTTTTTTATTATAAACTTTCGCCTACCCTGGCTTCTTCAGTCGAGTACAGAAAGTTG
>NW_026474990.1:0-10457 GCF_026875155.1 Cherax quadricarinatus
AGTAGGAGACAAGATACCCTTTATCTTAGCGTGTTATGAACAGAAAAAAAAACCACAACCCACCATCATGAAAACGTTACAGGTTTTTTTTCACAGTCACGGGCAGGAGGGTAGTACTTCCCGGGGGTGGTTTTTTTTGTCTCCCAAACCTCTACCTCTATATATAAAAATATATAATATATAAAAATAATAAAATATTTTATAATATATATAAAAATATATATTATAATATATAAATTTTAAATATATATATATGTGTGTTGTGGTTGTGTTTTTAGTGCCAAATAGGGAGAACTTGCGATTTTTCTTAAAGGGCAACGTTCATCGCCAAATGGACAAGTAAAAATTTTGTGTATGCAAAATTTTTCAAATTTTTTTCTGAACCTAACGAAAAAAAATAAATTTCTTTGTGTTTTTTTAGTATTAAATGACGTAAACAAATCAAAAATATATTTAGTTGGATTAGGCAAAAATAAATTACACTTTTTATAATAAGGTTGGGTAATTTTTTCTAAGATCTTTGTGCAAAAATATAAATTTTACATTAATATTAATAAAAAAAAAATTTTTTTTTAAAAAACTAAAGAAAAATTTTAGAAAGGACTTAATTTTAATGATTTCTTGCAATTGACCATTTTACATATTCGGCACGACATATAATAATTAAATATATAATATATATATATATATATATATATAAATATATATAATATAAATTATATGTCGGCCAAAATTGAAAACGGGTCAATTACAAGAACTCATTTAAAAAATTAACCCTTTCTAATTTCTCTTATCGTTTAAAAACCCATTTTTTTTCATTAAAGTTAATGCAAAAAAATTTTTAATTTTTCACCAAAAAATTTGAAAACTTACCTAACTTTATTATACAAGAACTTTATTTTGGCCCAACCCCAAAAAATATTTTAAATACGTTTTTCAACAATTTAGTACTAAAAAATCAATCAAATTATTTTTTTCTTTAGGTTCAAAAGATTTTGGCAAATTATTGCTACCAAATTTTCACTTTTCCCATTTGGGAAGATGAAAATTTCTATTTAAGCCAAGATCGCAAGTTCGCCCATTCGGGACGACTTATATATATAAATATAAAATATTAATATATAAATATATATATATAATATATATATAAATATAAAAATATATATAAAATTTAACAAGTCGGGGCTCCCCCCCGAGGGAGGGGGACCCAAAAAAGAAAGAAAAAACCCCAAAATAAAATGGCCCCATTTAACACTTTTACCCCACCACACAAAATAATGTTTTTTCAGAGGTGCTCAAATCCAGTAGTAAACCATGTACCGTTTACCAACGACCCCAAAGTCTCCCTGAGTCACTATCTGAATTCATATTGTGCTACCCCACATACAAAGGCCCCTCACATAGGGTACTGTGGGCGGGGGGGCAGTGTTTCGATGTGAGCAGTGAGATAGGCCACGGCTGCAGGGCCCTCCACATACCTGCAATTATACGTAATAACACCACGTGAGTATTTTACCTAAACCCGATCGAACCCCACATAAAAATGGTGACAGCGTGTGAGCGGGATTTACGTTTTTAAGGTAATTCAAGGGGTTAGAAGGCTGTTGAATAGCGCGGGGTAAAAGGGAACCCACCAGTCCCTACTCCCCTCACCCCCCCGCCACCAGCTACTCCCCTCACCACTACCTACCTGAAGCCTGTTAAAGCCGTTTCAAGCTTCCTGCTTAGTTTGTGTGCTAAGCTTCAATCTCCGGGGGGTTGACCCGGGATTTTGAAAATTAAGCCAGTCAGTAACCCAGACGTGGGGGGACCGCCAGTCACCTATCACCACCGTCTCCGTCCCCAACTGCTCCCCCGGGCTTTGTGCATCGTTACAGCTTCCAGTCAGCCATTCTCGGGGGGTAAGCCAGTCAGCCAACCCACTTAAAACCCAGCGAGAGAGAGAATAAAGCCACGCAGTAAGGAGTAACCCAAGTTCCTCAAAAAAAAAAAATTGCTAACGCTTGTGCTCCCGTTATGCTAAGATGGTTTTTTCACCATTCCGTGGCTAGAGGGGTTAAGCCCCCTTTCTGGTGATGGGGTGCGCGGCAGCCAGAGTCCACCCACCCTCTCTCCCACCCCACTCCTCCCACCACCAACACCCATCTACCTTGTTTTTTTGCACCCTTGCCCGGGGTCCTAGTACGTTTTTGGCCACATAATTGCCCAAAGTTTGGGTAGCTGGCGCCAACGACAACCCAATTATGTGATTCCCCCCAAACGCGCATTTTTTTCGACAACATGAATGTAGGAGCTCAGTATCCCGCGCGGGAACCCTACACCCCCCCCCACATCGCCATAACCCCCCGTCTACACCCGACTCCAGTGATAATTTTCGGGAACTTTTTTTTGCTTTAAAGACTTTTGCGTTTTGAGACATTTATATAAATTGCTGTGTACTCAAAAACCTTGTTTTTTCATTTTTCGTTAAACTCATTATTTTTAAAAATTTTTTTTAGTTTTTTTTCATTTTATCTTATATTTTTTATTTCTTTTTTTTTTCTTTATGCACTCCTGTCTGTAGTAAGTTTTATTGTGTATTTTACCAGTCAGTCATCTGTGTAAGGTTTCTTTTTTTTTTT
Organism: Cherax quadricarinatus; assembly: GCF_026875155.1. Taxonomy (NCBI): domain Eukaryota; kingdom Metazoa; phylum Arthropoda; class Malacostraca; order Decapoda; family Parastacidae; genus Cherax; species Cherax quadricarinatus. The sequence continues at coordinate 2,622 of NW_026474990.1, forward strand.
TGATTTTTTTCAGCTTTGTGTCTTTGTATTTCACATGATTTCACCCCGTATACCCCAAATTACCTTTTTATTTCTTTGTGTGTTTTTTTTTTTTTTTCGTATGCCACAGTGTCTCATTCCTCTAATTTTTTCGCAGACTGTGTAAACCTTTTTTTTTGGGCCAGCAAATTTTTGTCGTATCATCACAGCAAGATTTTTTTTGTATCAGCCCCACAGCAGAATTGTTGTAAAAATAAACAATACTGTTGTGCCCCGCCACTGAAGTGTCATATTACCTTTTTTTGTTCCTGTGTTTTTTTTTAATTAAATTTTTTTTAAATTTTTTGACAAATTCACTCTTGAGCAATTTAAATTATTTTTTAACAAAAGTGTTTTCCTTTACTCGTTTGAGTAAATTTTTTTTGCCCTTTTTACAATTAAAGTTAAAGTGTCAATCAGTTAAATTTTTTTTTTGACTTCATTTTTTAAATTTTTATCATGTAACCTGATTTCCCAGACACTTTTTTACGCATGTTATTTTACATTTTAAATTTTGTTGCACTGTTCCATGAATTATTTCCTTCATTGAATTTTTATAAATTTAAAAATTTTAAATTTTTTTCTATGCATTTTTAGAAAATATTTAAATTCCCATTAACAATTAATAATTTTTTTTTATATTTTTCACATTGTTTAAAAAAAATTTTAAAATTTAATTTCTTTATTAGCAAGAGTAAAGACAGCTCATTTTGCATTTAATTCAGTCTCCCTAATATTTTTACTTGTATATTTCAAGAAAAATTTTTATTTTGGCCAAACCCTTTTAAATTTTTTTTTCCTTCCCTTGCAGGTATCTTAGACATTAATTTTTTTTTAATTCTGCTAAATTTAGTTTATATTTTTTATTTCAATTCAATTTTTATATCTTTTTTATTTTTCATTATTTTTCCCTTATTTGTTCTCGGTTACTTTGCCATTAGTTCACATACCGTCAATGTACTTTATGAATGTCGACACTCAACCTCTCGGGCTACTCTGGCCTGCATCATCCTCACATTTTCCTTACCGACACAGACCGACCCAACACCGAAAATTTTATATTATATCTTTATTCCCTTGATGCTTTTTACCTTATTCAAGGGCCATGTACAAGTCTTAAAGCAGGGGTTTGCAGCCATCGTTCTCCCTTGCTAGTGCCTAGGTGAAGGTCCTCCTTAAAGGAAATTTTATCAGACTTGCTAAAGAAGCCTTTACGTCTCCTGCGCTGTTCACGTTTTTGACTCCTTGATAGGGGCGAGACTTGGGGAATCTTACTAATGGTCAAAATATAGGAACGATTTTCTTTCCTTGTCCCGTAAAACAGCTGACCTAGTCTTCTTAAGAACTAGTGAATCTACACCCATGAGACGGAATGTTGAGTGCATTTGCTGTTAGATTAGACAAATTTTTATCATCTTTTATCAATGCTTCCAATCAAACTTTTCCCCGAAAGGCTAAACCATTTACAGAATAAATTTTCTAAAATAGCACTTTTGGGGCAATTAAAGAACAACCCCGCCCTTCTGTGTGTGTTTAAAGAGGCTCATCCTCCAACAAAATTGCCCCAATTAAGCCTAAATCATGTACGTTCCTTAGCCCCCAGGGTCTTTCCCTTGATTAAAAGAAATGTCACACATACCTCACCCTGCACCACCCTTGTTTGCCCAAGGACAAATAGTGCCCAAAACCATCTAAAGGAATCACCAAGCCCCATTTACAAGTCTTATAACCTCGTATTTCATATACATTCAGTAACCATAGTCGGCGGAAGGGGTTACAACTGGGGGTTTCCGTGGCCAAAGAAATTTAATTGCCTGATAGTTACCCCAAGGACTCGTACTGATGATAGACTCAATTTTCCCCTACTGAACTTATCAAAAAATAATGGACATGACACTCTGAGTGCAATGCTCTCTATAACCTTCATACTCTGGGTCTTTCCGTGGTCGTTCAACCGCAAAACCCCGTAGGGGAAACAGACTCGGGTTTCTCAAAAAACCAAACCGGGCTCATTTTTTAAATTTCTCAAAAAAACCAAACCGGGCTCGTTCCCCCATGGGGGGAATTTTCGGCGCCCCAGTCAAACCACCCATGGGACAGTAGGTGATAATGAGACACCATCCCCGTTCCAATTCCTTTAAACCCTTAAGCAGTCTCGAGAATGACAACCCGCTGATGATTTTGCTCATTTTTCCTGACAAGATGTTTTTTGGGGATGGAGTAGAACAAGTCTTTTCTGATGACAACCACCTTTTTGTTTGCACATAACTTCCAATGAAACCATAGGCCCTATAGGCAAGCTCTGTTTATAATGCCCCCGTTCAGTTGTTCATGGACTCTGGTGCCAAGTCAAATTATTAGGTCAGTTTTTTTAAAGGGATAAGAATTAACAGTCCTTTCTGAACCGACTCCTTGTCCCCCCTTTAGTGGAGTATCGGTTCTCACATGCTTCCGAGGGGGACTTCCCTAACCTTTCTATCCAAGGGAAAAGACTTCACTGTTTCCTTCCTTTGCGACCAATTACTTTCCCTGGTGACCTTCTACGGGGATTTGCTTCCATGCGAGATTTAAACGCATTGACCGACCCTTATGATGGCATGCACAAATTGACGATTTAAATTTTCGTTCCATTCGGGGGTTCCCAACTTGTCAGAAATCCTATACTGCTGCAGATATGATGTAGGGATTAAGTCCTTACAACAATGCATTCTCCAGTAGCGTCCCAAGGGGTCGGGCACGGGTAATGCTGTCACTCCCATCAGTTTTCCACCATACCTTCAGTTTTGCGGGATAGCCACCCCTCAATGCCGAGGACGCTCAATTGCCTGAGTGCACAACCTACCCCCGCAATCCTGCTAGTTCGAGTAGAGTTTTCCACAGGGGACCCTTGTCGGGAAAACAATTACTTGCAACTAGTAATGCCATCCTTTGATGTCAATGCCGCTGCAGAAAATTTTTTCTGTTGCGGCTAGTGCCTCACTAGAGTGTCGTAGTTGTTTCCCAGTGTTTTTCCCGGGTGAAACTCCTAGTTGACAGGATTTCCGAAAGTAAAAGGGCTATTTGTTGAACCATCCTTACATGTTGACAGATGAAGATCCATTTCTCCTGGCCAAAAACTTTGGTCACAGTGTTCGCCTTAGACAAATACCAAACTTGTTGACCTTTTCACTATCCTACCCTGTTCAGTAGAGGGGGAGTTTTCACCTGACCATTGGTCTTTTCTATTTTTGCCGGGGGGACCTCATCCACTTCACGGGTCGATCGTTTCCCCAGTAGAGGAAAAGCTTTGCTCCCCCTGACTTTCCCCAATGAAGTCAAGCGTTTGTTTTTCTCTGTTGAACAAAAGTCGTAAAGCCATGCTTTACCAGGTGAGAAGATGGGGATAACGAACTTATTGTCCCATCGACCCGAACCCGGTCTAGACCTATCTACTACCTGGTACGAATGCCCATTCACAATTGCTGTCGCAAAGAATTGATCAATCAAAAGCTTTATATGGATTATTGCACCAAACAAATTCCCCCTTGAATGCACCCTTGAACTATACCTAAAAGGATGGACTTTGGGGTCCGTAATTACTTTGGAATTTAAACGCAAAAAACCCTTTCCCAAACGCTTTTTTCCCCCTGTACTGGGGGCTTTTTCGTAATATCGGGATAAAAAAAGTCTTTTTAACCCTAGATTTTTACAAGGGTTTTTGGCAATCCCTCTTCACGAGGAAACCCAAAAAAACAACTCATTCCCACTCCTACGGTCATTATCACTTTCCCCCGTGGCATTTGGATTTTCGATCTTCCCCCCTCACGTTCTCAAAGGGCCCTGATAATCTTTAGAGGCTCATAGGTAATCACTTTTGGGGTTTCTTTGATGACGTAATCGCATGTCTAAAACGTGGGTACACATTGAAAAGACTTATGGTACTTGTAAGCTTTAAGAAGCCAATTTAAAAATCAAACTGAAAATTCAATTTTTTAGATCAGAAATTTAATTTTTTGGGCACGTATCACTCCTAAGGGGTTTGACGACCAAAGTAAAGTAACTCAGACAAAATTTTCCAAAACCCCAAAAATGCGTGCCCTAAATCCTTTGTGGGCTTAGCAGGTTTTTTTTCTTTCATTGCCAATTTTTCTTCCCTACGTCCCTAACAGTTCTTTAAAAAAGATGCTCCTTTTTGTTTGGGCCTTCCCCAAGAAAAAGCATTCCAAACTCTAAAAAAGAAAAACTAACACTGCTCCATTTTGAAATTTCCCCAATTTTTCTAAGCCTTTTTATCTGACAACTGATCTATTCAATTGGGTAGGTGCCGTACTAGCTCAGAAGACCCATGGCAAGTACAACCAGTGGGATTGCTAGCCATCCTTCAAAGGCGAACGTAATTTTACGTAACTGAGCAAGAACTTTAGCAAAAGTATGGGCTTTAAAAACACTTCCAGACTTTTTTTACAGTACTCTGTCAGTCTTGCAGATCAGCTCCACGATAAACCCTATTCCAGAACAAACAACCTACTGAAGGGTTTGCTAAAGGACCTTGACTATCCAAATTCAATCCCACCTTTGAGCATTTACCTGCAATCAAATGTAGTCGCAGATGCCTTACGCGACATGTTTTATGTAACGCAAACCCCCATTTATTTTTGAAGATTTAAAGAAGCTCAACGAACAATCCCCTGTGGTCTGTGTATTCGTCCCGCCCAGGGGATCTTATTCTGAATGTGAAGCCACCACACCCCCATGACTTTGTCATAACCAAGAAAAACTGTACGAACAGCCGAGTTGGTACTCCTAGCAGAAAGTAACCAGTTAGTAATTCCCCAGCACTGTGAATGTACCCTTTCACTATTCACGATGTACCAGGTGTTGCACACCCGGTTTTGGATCGTTGTAAAAAAATTTAAATACTTTTGCCCGAATGGGAAATGATATTTTTGAGTAATTAAGAAATGTAGTGTCTGCATGCAACATAAAGGCAATGCTAATGGGCCCCAATCCAATCCAATGTATCCAACTACTACGACCCTTGGGAAAGAGTTGCGCTAGATTTGTTTTTAATAATTTCCCCAAAGTTCCCTCCAAGGTAACAAACTTGTGTTTTTTGGGAACCATTTCACCAATATTTATTAGTTCCTATTGCAGATAAGACTGCCCAACGGGAGCTAAAGCTTTTTAAAAAACGCATTATCTGCAGGGAAACCCCCCTAATCCCTAAACCCGAAAAGGGGGTGAAATTCCCGTAAAGAAAATTCTTGAAAATTTTGTGACCTTTTACAAGATATTAAATCCCCATTGTTCCTCATATCCTGGGCCCGCAATGGGGTTGCGGAACGAACCAATAAAAAGACTTTATGCTTGAGAGCCCTATCAATCCAACAGTGAAACTTGGGGTGAAGTTAACCTGATGTGCAGTGTGCTATAAATTCTGCTTACAATGTTTTTATAGGGACACTCCCATTTTCATTTTATGGTGTAGAAAAAACGTTTGCCTTTTGAGTTTTTATATTCTAACCGAACCAAATACAACCCTGATGATTTCATACAACCGTACCAGCTTAGCTCAAAGGTTTTTAGAAGAATCCGTGAAACACTTCATAAATCAACAGCAAATTTTTCAAAAGTCGCAAAAACTCGATCAAAGCCTCCAAAATCAAAAGGTTCGGAGTTTTGCATTAACTTTAACAAAACTCCCGCAATCCAAAACTTGATCAAAATTTTTTTGGTCCTTATCGCGTAGTTGAACATATCACGGTAATAAGTATAAGGTTTGAGAGATTAGTACTGTCAGTATAAAGAATCGCATTTGGATCATAGAAGTTGTAGTGATGATAATATGTCCAACCCAACTAATGTGCCCGACTCTGAAATCCTCCACCGACTCTCCCTCGATACTCATCAACGATCAAACCCGAAATTTGTTTTCCCTACATACCGACAGTATTGAGAAATCCTAAGTATCATTTGTAACTTCCAAATTCAATTTGCCTCAAAAACAGCATAGTTAGCCAATGCTAAAGTTTATCCTCCCAGAATGACACCATTCGCATATGCCATTCTTACCCTACAGATTGGGTTAAATGTAAATAACCTGTATAGATGAATAATTACAGATCAACTTTCATATTTAAGAATTTTTTTTTTTGGTTCATGTTTTTCCCGCATTCTGAAGTTAACAGTCTAGATTTGCGTGACCGAATCGTCTTTTTGTTAAACACCTTTCTTGTATATATTCCTTCCTCAGAATCCTAACACATGAATACAGATCGTCGATCAAAATTTTTTTTTATCACTCGTAATCTCAAAAGTTGAATTTTTTTTCATTTGTTTTGTTTTAAGTTGTACTATATATACCTTGATTGCATTACAGTTTCATTTTCGTAAGCTTTCATTCCCCTGTTTTACTTAGTATATAAAATTTAATTGTTGTGTACTTGACATTTTTAAATCCCCCAAGCCGTATTGCCATTTTAGTTTGTCTTAGTTTTAATCGGGACGACATACGTTTTGCGTCCCGAGTCTCAGAGAGTAACCAGTGTACCGTTGACTCAACGACCACCGTCTCTGCCTGAGTCATATCTAATTCTATTTTGCTACCTCAGCAGTTAAAGTCCCTCACATAGGGTACTGTGGCGGCCGGGCGTGTTACGAGTAGCAGGAGATAGGCCACGGGTGCAGGGTTCTCCACATACCGCAATTTTACTAATAACACCACGTAGAAATTTTTTACCCAATCCACGAGTCGAACTCCCACATTAAAAAATACAACAGTTTTAGAAGCATAAACAATAAGATACACAACATTCCCCCAAACTGCCAATACCCAAACCCCCCTTTAATTGCAGCATTTTACTTCCCCTTTCCAGGGCTCAAATCCGACAAAAAGAAAATAACCATTTCCCTAAACCTTCACTAAATATTTCCCTGCTCACACCCAACAGATCGCGTCCCAAGTACCATTTGTCCCATTCCTCCTACTAACACGCTCACGCACACTTCTGGAAGCCCCAAACCCCTTGCCCACAAAACCTCCTTTTCCCCTCCTCCAACCCTTTTTAGACGACCCCTACCTCGCCTTCCTTCCCCAAGATTTTTAAAAGCTTTCCCCCTGCATTCTACTTTGTCCATTCTCTCTAAAGACCAAAACCCCTCAACAACCCCTCTTCTGCCCCCGACTAAACTTTTTTTAACTTCACACCTTTTCCTAATTCCCCCACCCCAATTTTTTTGCATAATATTTTCACAACACATTCCCTTAGACAGGGCATCTTCACTGCCCCCAACCGTCTCCTTGCTGCTGCATTTACCACCCAAGCTTCACACCCATATAAAGTGTTGTACTACATACTTTTCATACATTCACTTCTTTGCCTCCATAGATAACGTTTTTTTTACTCACATATCTCAATGCACCACCCATGTTTTTTCCCCATCAATTCTATGTTAACCTCATTCTTCATAAATCCACCGCCGACACTCAAATCCCCAAATATCTGAAAACATTCACTTTTTCCCTACTCCCCCCAAATTTTATATCCAATTTTTCTTATCTAAAACATTTATACCCTCATACCTTTCTCTTTCTATTTCACTTTTAACTTTCTACCTTACACACATTTTCCCAAAACCATCACTAACCCTTTGGGAATTTTTTTTTAGAATCTCCATAACCAGTATCATCAGCAAAAAGCAACTGTGTTAATTTTCCCTTTTTAAATTTTATTCCCCAAAAATTTAATCCCCCCCCTCTCCCGAACACCCTAGCATTACTTCTTTTACAACCCCACATAAATATATTAAAAAACCATGGGGACATTACACACCCTGTCT
>NW_026474991.1:0-10169 GCF_026875155.1 Cherax quadricarinatus
ATCAGATTTAATTTTTTTTTTTTTTATTCCCTTCACAAAAATAGTTTTAAATTCTTAAAAAAAAAAATTTTTTTTTTTTTTAAAAAATTTCTTGGACACTGGTCGTGACTTCAGATTTTGGCCTTTGGGACCCGAAAGGGTTTAAAGCATCCCGAGCGATAAAATGAATAAAAGTTCACTCTTCCCTTACCTTTAAAAATATGGGGTGAGATGGTGTATTTTTTGTAAAAATCAAGTTGGTATGTATTGGGTAGCAGCCGGCTCCCAACCAGGCCAACCCCCCCACACTATATTTATGATTTTAAAAGACCCCGGAGTGATAAAATGTATATACAGTTCATCTTTATTTATCTTAAAATTTTTGTTGTTTTAATGTAGGGTCAGGAGTAAAAAATGAGAAAAAGAAAAAATAAGAGAAAAGAATGGTACAGAGAGGGACAGGCCAGAGTTATGTAACAAATCGGGCAACGAAATTTTGTAAACAAAATGTACCGTCGGGTTTTGGTACAATTTTCATTGTGTACTTGTCCACTTATAGTAAATTTTAATAAAGAAGAACATTTCCCATTCTCAGAAACATCATTTTGAAAAGAAATAAAGCTCTGAGTGAAGAAAAGAAATAAGTCACACGACTTTTTTGGGTTACCCGGGGTTCTTACACATATGTTGTTATTAGATAATCTATGTAACTTTTTTGTGTTACCTGAATAAACTTACTTATATACATACGAAAGGAATAATTTTTAGTTCCCCCCCAAAAACACATTTTCTTTAGTTAGTTTAAGAAAATGTTATTCTTGCCGTCATTTGTACAAGTTATCTGGCTCCCAATCTTATATTTATTTTATTTATTTATTGTGGGGTGTATTTATCTTTTTTTATTTTATGTATCTGTTTATTATAAAATTTTTTTTGAAAAAAATATCAGGGATGATTAATGAAAATGTGTAATTAACGTAAATACGACATTTAAGAGACCGGTAGTATTTTTTATTATTTTATTATCATTCAAATGGGGCTCACTTGTGCAAGTCGTCTGCTAAAACATCTCACATTTAGTTTATTTATTCACTGTGGGGTGTATTTATCTTTATTTTATCATGTTTTTTATTAATAATTTTTGAAAAAATTCATAGAGGATTAATGAAAATATGTATATTAACAAAAAAAGACTTTTTAAATGACTCATGTTTTTATTAACTAAATACGTCGGGGAAAAAAAACACTTCCGTTTTAAGGTTTTTACCTGCCGCCAGCACAGTATGTAAGTTTTTTAGGTACGGTAACTAATTAATTATCAGAGTAATATAAAATATAAAAAACTTTTAAAAAATTTAAAATTTTTGGATTTTTTCCCAGAAAAAATAGAGATTTATGCTTACTAACCAGGAGAATGAAAACAAAAGGGTGGGGCACGGTGACGTATTAGAAAGTCGGGTGGGGGGAGCCGTTACGATTTTGGTCTTTTTTGAAATGACTGATTAGTGGAACGCCTAAAGTAAAAACGGTAAAGCGGGCCCAGTATTTTTTTTTTGGGTGGCTGTTTTGTTAAAGAAATGACAGTTAACGAGGGTTGGGTCGGGCATTTTCCCCCACTGGTTGTGGTTGGGGACCGTTGTGGTTAAAGGGTCGCTATTGAGGGCGGGAAAGGGTGTGTACCATACTTTTTTGCTATCTGCTGAATAACATTTAGGCTAATTCGGGATAATGAATTCATTTTCCAATCTTTATGTCAAAGTATGAAGGCTTGACCATTCCCAATGTCTACAAGGGTGGAAAAAAAACCCATATCAGTGGTACCCTGAGTTTCGAACTGCCCCCAACTCAACCATTTTATAAAAGTGAAGGGAAAGTGCTTTGGTGAGCATTTTTTTGGGGGGTCTGAAATGGTTTATTAATTATTCCTTATGGGAACATTTCGTTTGGTATCAGCACTTGAACACCCTTCGGAAGAAGAAAAGCGAACTGGGGGGTTCCACGTACCACTTGTGATCCTACGCACACAGAAAAACAAGCCCTAATGTTTTCACACTTGTTGACTGTCACATATTTTTTGTTATTGAACAGCGTTGTCTTTACAATGCTTTATTGGTCTCCCTGTTCACTTTGTTTGTATCACCTTGTTTTTCTGTGAATGGTTGACACAATGTATGTGCCTTTTGTCATGCCATGTCAGTGCCATCAGTCATTGGCATGAAACGCTTTGCTGCACATTCACCACTCCCTTTTCCACTAACCTTGGGCATATTTTTCTATTTCTTCTCCTGTTCCACATACACAATATTTTCACACATGGGAAATCAGGGGTGTAGGACTTGTATAGCAGTTGCTGTGTACAGTGTAGCCCCTGCCTAGGTATGGCTCCATCATCTTGTGAACAAAAACACTGGAATGTCAACACCCTCCTGTCATCATGGTGTGTTTCGGGGCCGGTGATACAATGACATCCAAACTGTGCCCTCTCACGTCACACATAACATTTTTTTTCCCAAAAGTGATTATGTTTGTCAGTAATATTGCTAAAAGACGGGCATCCCTTTTGAACAGAATAAAGGATCATCAACAACAATGTTCTTAATAGATAAAAATAGGCATTGAATTTCTGTTTCACATACTTAAACATTTCCCCGTTTTTGTATGAGAGTCATTTCTTTTGGGCCTATTCCTGTCGGGGAAAGTGAACATTCATAGCAACAGGGGAATCTGTTGCAGGGAAGGAGGTCACGTAAGACGGAGTTTTGATGAATTTGTCTGGGGGCCGTATGTGCTATGTTGTTCTTATAGTATGTGGCATAAGCAAGACAGCCCAAAAGAAAATACATCTCACTACAGTGTACTTTCCTTCTGCCACCCTTTAAAAGATTTTGTAACCTCTGTTGTTCAGTATATTGCAGAGAAATTGTTGCGGGGTGACAATCAGGTTCATTGCGACCCATCAAAGTACGGTATAGAGGGAAAAAGTCGGACTCTGTAGATTCATTATGGGGGACATTCGGGGGGGAGCCACTTCCACGACACAAAATCGAAAGGTTTGGCAAAATTTTAAACCATTCCACTCACTCGGGGTCACATGGTGCAGGGTGGACCTGAGGCATGGGATGTGGGGGAACTGAAGGGGGGGGGGAGTGGAGGAGCACAGGTTGGGGGGGTGCTGGGCTATCCTTGTCTCCCCACCCAATCGCCACATGGACCAGGCACCATGCCACCCCAAATTATTTAACACGGTTGCGGGAAAAGAAAAAAAAATTTTGAGCGACATCCCCTTTGCCGGGCGGGTGGTCTGGGGATTCACCTTTGAATCAAGTCAATTGGTAAACCAGTCAAGTCAGCCCAGTTAAATCCCAAAAGCCAATCACTAGTTCTTTTTAATTGTACGAAGGGAACTTCATTAAGGCCACCAAAGCTTATCTAATGTTTGATTTTCTTCAAAATTTCCAAAACTTGAATGTTTAAAAACCTTTTCTTGTCACTTGGGGAACACTTGTATTTTACTGGGGCCGTGCCAGATTGGGGGGAGTTTTAACAAATGGCAGTGAAAATAAGAAAATTTGTATGAAAATAAACTCAGTTTCCCCCGGGGAACGTTGCTTACACGGTATAAACCCAAATGAATGCGGGGAGGGGGGCGGGGGAGGGCGATGGGTCCCCCCTCACCACCCACCCCCTCCACTCCACCTTCATTTTTTTCATACGATGTGGGATGACGTACTCTGGAAGCTTGCTGTTTTTTTTACATTATATTTTCTTTTTTTTCTTTCCAATTGTTTAAATTCCCAAGCAATCATGGCCCCCAAAATTTAAAGCTACAAGTGCTCCCGCAAGTGACAAGAAAAAGCGTTCAAACTGGGAATTAGATAGGCTGATTTGACGGGCTGCTTGAGGGCGACTTGAGGGCTGCTTGACTGGGATTTGACGGGCTGATTGACTGCTGATTTGACTGGCTGACTTGATTGGGACTTGACTGGCTGACTTGACTGGCTCTTGACTGGCTGACTTGACGACTGATTTGACTGACGACTTGACTGACTGACTTGACTGACGATTGCTGATTTTCTTTTTAAATTCGATTTGACTGACTTGACTTATTGACTTGCTTACTGGTGACTTGACTGATTTGACTGATTTCTGACTGGCTTACTGACTGGCTTACTGCTTTTACACTTACTGATTGGCTGACTGAAGTTAGACTTTCTTTTAGAGGGCTTGAAACGGCTAGAGCCTGTGCCTTACGTCAGTTGTATAATGTACGCAGGGTAAACCAAACAGAAACCCTTTAAAAGTTTATGCACACTCCAGAAAACCATCGATTTCAGTACCAAACCTCTACCACCACCTCAGCCCAGTGGGCCACAGCATAACTCCCCCCTCTTCACAATCTCCAAAACATCGCATCCACAATTTAAGGAAAGAAATACTATTATTTCGTTGCATTTTAGTTTTAAAAGCAGAAAAAACAACATAAACTCTGACAATGAATAAAATTTACATATTCCTTTTGTTTTTGAAGATCGGGAGGTCAAAAAAAAGTTTTTTTGGCTTTTTGGGACCCCCAGGGCATAACCCTTTTTTTTCCAAACAGATTTTCATTTGTCTAAAACGGTTTTTTCTAACCAGCATTTTCAGGAATGTAACTGCCGGTTGAGGGGGGGGCGAGCAGAATCACCAAACTTTTTTTTTTTTTTTCAGATTTAAAGGATTGGGCAGGATTAAGCAGTTTAAAAAAAAATATGGCGGTTTGTTTTGATGTTAGCCTTCAAGTTAGAAGAAAAAAATTTTTTATTGCAGAATTTTATAGGCCCCAGGACTTTTCCTTCATAAATTTGGGGAAGATGTCTGTGCTCTAGTTGCATCAAAAAAAGTAAAGGGTAATTGTAATCCCCCCCGGACGTTTATTTATAATGTCAGTAATTCCAAAAGAAAATATTGAAGTTTTAAATTTTTTTTTTATTTTTTTTTTTTTGTGTACAAAAAACATTAGCCCTTTTAGACCGTGCTGATCTATGGTTTAGTTCAGGGGCTAAACGTAGATCTAACCATAACTCGCTCACTCTGATAAACTGTGATGGGAAAAATTTGGGGCCCAGACATAGAAAATACATCTAGTGGTATTGTGCACCACAAAAACATATCCCGCAGCACACGTTATAAAGAGAGAAAAAAAAAATGAATTGTGATTTTTTTTAAAACAGCGACTTTGAGGTTTTTTTTTTGTAGTTTTTTATTTTTTATTTGCGATTTTTTGGGTTTATTTGAAGAACGGAAGACATTTACGAAATGGGGATGATTTGATTGGGGTTTTTGCACTGGAAATGACTTGAAAATGAGCTCGAAGTAAGGAAATGTTAAATTTTTTTTCGAAGTTAAGAGTAAACAAAAGACTAACGTCAAAAAAAACCCCAGCTGGGGGTCAAAAAAATTCACAAAAGGGCGAGATATTTATACAATTATTTCAAAATTGCATAACAGTAAAATCTATTTTTTTGGGTTTTTAAAAAAAATTCATTATGTGAATAAAAAATCAAATGAATTCCTTGTAAAACTAAAAAAGTAACTAATGAAAAGGAAATGTTAGTTTAGGCCAGAAATACCTACATTGTTTATTCTGGACCCTATTTTTGAAGTTGGAATATTTTGAACTTTGTGTTAAATTGGCCAAAATTTCCAATTTCCATCCTTTATTTTGTATTTTAAAAAAAGTTGACTTGGCAATTTCTTGTGCTCAATCGATAGAAAGAAGTATACTAGTGAAATTGCTAAAATTTGGCGCTGGAATATTAATTGCCTAAAAGGGAGTCAAATTCGGCAAAATTGCCCATTCATGAATATCGTCACTCATAATTCACGAGAGCAAATTTCGTCAATTTTCCCTCAAAATTTTGTACTTTTTGTTTTATTCCTTCAAAAAAGATTCCCCTACATTTCATAAGAAAAAATAAAAAATTTTTTTTTGAAAAATTTTTGACCGGTGCGCACCGAAATTTGCCCTCTGGACCCAAAAAGGGTTAAAAAAAAGCTGTAAGCCCGTATCCAAATCCCCTTTGGGGGGTTTGGTAGAACATCATTTCCCCAAACTCCGCAAAAATTGACAAATTTTATTAATATTTTTAAAAGCAGGAGTGGATTCAGGTTCCCTAACTTATTTCTGATTCATTATTTTTTTGTTTGGTATTTAAATTTTTCGGGGGACCGCACACCAAACTGAGTGTGTTTTTAAAAATCTTGCTTATTGAAACCCGACGGGTACTAAGGGAGACACTGACCGACTCCACCTCTAGCCCGCAAGAAATCCCTATAGAGTATTCAATGAAATAATCTAAAAAAACGTAATTTTTTGGAGGAAAAAAAAACACAATTGCCCCAAAATTAAATTTTTTTCTAAAACACAACAAAAAAATTAATTTAAACCCCCCCGGGTCCCCAAAGGGAAAACTGAAGGGTGCTCCGTTCCAAGAAATTTTGAAAAAAAAAAAATTTTTTTTCTTACAGAATTAAAGACATTTTTTTGTGAAGGTTTAAAAAAAAAAAAATTTTTCGATCAGTACTTCCGAATACAGTGCCAAGAATTTGTCCAAAATGAGTGGGGCGGGAACATCGACGAAATTTCCCCAAACCGCATTTCTTTATTTTGCGGTTTTTATAGTTTTTTTTTTTTTCTTTTCCAATTTTTTTTCTTTTCCACTAACTTTGGGGCCGAGGACCAATACTGTAATAAAATTTTTTATCCAGGGCCCCCTTTCCCCCCCATTTTCCCCTTTAAAACGGTCATTTCAAATTTTGACCAAAACTCGCTATACGGCTCCCCCCAAAACCTACTTTTCAATACTCCCCCCGCGCCCCACCCTTTTTTTGTTTACATTTTTCATGAGCTCAGTAAGCACTAAGTTCCTTTCCCTTTTGTCTGGAAATTCCAAAAATTTCAAATGTTTTAAAAGTTATTTATATTTTTTTATTATACTCTGATAATTATGTTTATTAACCCTGTACTAAATAAACTTTAAAACTGGTGCGGCAGAGTACACAATTTTAAAAACATAAGAGTGTCTTATGTCTCCAAAACGTCATATTAGTTTTAATGAAAAATATAATCCCGAGTCCATTTTAAAAGTCGTAAATTACGTTAAATAAATTTTTTTAACCTTCTATGATTTTTTTCAAAATTAATAATAAACACGATACAAAACATAAAAAATGTTAAAAAAAACCCCCCCAAAAATAAATAAACATAAATATGAGAAAATTGTAGCAATGACTTGCCAATGGCCATATTAAAATGATAAAAATAATAATCACCGGGGCTCATTTTAAAATTTTTATATTACTTAATATACACTTTTTATTAATCCATCCTGATATTTTTTTTTAAAATTAATAAAAACACGAACAAAACAAAAAAAATGATAAATACACCCTACAATAGAAAAATAAAAATAAAAATGGGTTGGGGGAGCCAGATAACTTGACAATGAGCCAAGAAAAACATTTTCTCTACTAACATAAGAGAAAATTGGGTTTTTTGGGGGGAACGTAGAAAATTATTCCTTTCGTTTTTATGTAAGTTTATTCAGGTAACACAAATACATTTCATAGATTATCAACATAACCAAAAATATGGTAGGAAACCGGGTAAACCCCAAAAAAATCAGAGTGACTTTTTTCCCTTGCCTTCACTCAGAGCATCATTTTTTCTCAAAATGAAAGTTTCATGAGAATGGGTGTTTTTTTTATTCACCGATCAATGTAGAGACAACGTACACAAGTAACTTGTACACAAAACCCAAAGTGTACACTTTGTTTGTTTACAAAACTTACCTTCGCCTGGGTTTTTTTTACAAACCTTTCGCCTGTACCTCTATGCACTCATTCTTTCTCTCTATTTATTAATTTTTTTCTCATTTATTTACTCCTGACCCTACATTAAACTACAAATATTTTAAGGGGGTAATGATGAACTGTATATCATTTTTTCGCTCGGGATGCTTAAAAAAATATAAAATTATGTGTAGGTGGGTTTCCTGGTATGGTGCCCGGGGACTACCTCATACCAACTTGATTTTTTACAATACTACTCTCCCCATCCTATATTTTAAGGTAATAAAGATGAACGTAAAATACATTTTTATCGCTCTGGGGTTCTTAAATATCATGAATTGTATTGTGGGTGGGGGGACCTGGTTGGGCCTGGCTACTACCATAATACCACCTTGAATTTTTTTTACAAAAAAATACTATTTTTTCACCCTAGATTAAGACTATAAATATTTTAAGAAGTAAGAGTGCACTATGTGTGTATTGTACTTTTTTTTTTGTTTTTTTGATGCCTGTTCTATTGCAAAATTAATTTGTTAGTGTAAAAATGTTTCTAGTGTTTTTATCATTTGTAAGGGAAAAAAAGGGTGTTCCCCTTTACGGGGGTTTTCGCTTTACGGCGGTAGCCTGGAACCTAACCAGCCGTATAAGGGGGGCCCCTTTACTGTATATAAACTCACTGTATTGAACACAATAACCGCCTAAAGGTTTTATCATATTTTTGTTTACCACTGTTGTTTATTACAATAAACATGCACAAATTTTGTAAAATTACAAATGTTCTATCTTATATTACATATTACAATCATGGACATGGTTTTTAGAACTGCTGGAGCTTGTGGAACTCCTTGAAAACAAGGCACCATGCACAGAGGCACCTTACATTTCCTCAACATAACCGAGTGTCTTTGCGTCTTTTTTTGCCATCGTTTTGTTTGTGCACAGACGATGCTTCTCTTCTGAGCAAATTTCTTCTGATTTTGAAGGAAGCTGTTTTAAAGAAATGATCACCTTCCCTCCTCAAACATTTTGGGTATATCCTGAGTAATTCGAGGACCTTGTTGTATAACAGGTGTTCTTACCTGGTACTTCATTATGAGTTGTCTGAAAAACAGACCAAACAAAATTAACCATAACGGTGGTCTGTTGCCAGTCTTTATTTGGTACATATTATATGCATTGAGCATTGAAATGTCCATGAGATGGAAGAAAATTTTCATGTACCACTTGTAAGTTTTACGATCACAATCAACAAAACCAATCTGCATGTCACATTTGGTTAACCAAGCGCATGTTTTGTGAATAATAAAATCACTGTCACTGGTTTTCGAATACGTTCATTAGTCACTCGATCAACTTTGCCACTGTCTTCCCATTTCATTACAGTGAATGGTTGTCAACAATGTGACATCTCGTTTGTCATGCCACCGTAATGCCATGATGTCATTGGCAGTAAACACCTGCACGTCATCACCACGAGCACTGCGTTGAGCCTGGGCATATGTTTACGATTAGAACGCACTGTGCCACCCCACATCTGTCCCTTGTTCACTCGATGAAATCACTGAGTAATGGGCTTGTGTACCAGTTATCGGTATATAATGTAAAGCCCCTTTTCCAAGATTCGGTGCCATCATGTTTCTTTACTACGTCACCTGAGATACGCAATAACATCTTGGTATCTTTCAATTTAAATTCCCGTGTATACAAAATATCCAATACCAGGCCAATGTCAAAATCACAGAGTACAAGCAGTTTTATAAAACCAAAAGTTTTCCTCTTCTTTTGGGATATACTGTTTGACAGTCTACCTTTGAACAAAATCAGAGACTTGTCAAGTACAAGATTCTTATGGTAAAAGTAATGTTTTAACTTTTGTTTCAGATACATAAAAACATTTCTAATCTTGTATAACCTGTCACTTCTGTCAGGCCTGGTTTTGTCAGAGAAGTGCAACATACTAACAGTAGATAAACCTGTTCATGGATGATTTCAACTGAAGACCGGGGTAGAAATTAGCCGATCTGTGGACCCGTATGATTTTATATTATGCTTAAACATGAGGCATAAGCATTAATGTTTGCAAAAAGCAAAACATTTCTGCAACAGTTTCTCTTTCCACTGGTGTAGTCTTTACTTTTGATATATCTATTTCCATGGTGTATTTAAAATACATACTTTTCCCCGACAATAGTTTCCATCAAGGCTGTCAGAGAATATTTCAAAGATTCCAGTTCATTGCATGTTTGCAAGGGGCAAGTATAAATTCCACTTTGAGAGTCATCAAATGGTGGGCCTTGTGAACAAAATTGGGATTTGCGCCAATCCCAGTTACGATTTACTGGTGATACTGAACCCCCAAA
>NW_026474992.1:0-10832 GCF_026875155.1 Cherax quadricarinatus
GACCTGGGAAAGGGGCGGCGGGATTAAACATTTAACACACCCCGGAAGACATGCCCAGAAGGATACATAGTCCCCCCCCAATCCATTTCCCAAAATGTTTTTCCCAAAATCTTTGCCAAAACATCATTCCAAGTATCTACCTCCACAACCACGACCCTCAAGGACATCACCAGTAGTAGACAGGACAAGCCTCCATCGTCTGCAGGGGTATACATAATCCCTTGTAATGACTGCAACAAATTATATGTGGGCGAAACATCAAGAGACCTCCAGACACGCATTTCAGAACACCAATATGCAAGCAGGACTGACGATACAAGGAATGCCTGTGTACAACATCGCAATTCACACAACCATTTAATTAACTACAGAAACTCAAGACTTATAGCCACAGAAGACAACACTCAATACAGAAGAATCCTGGAATCATCGCTTATCTCTATAACCAACAATTTCAACCAGAACAATGGCTTCTATAACATTGCTGAACCACTCGCCAAGAAACTTCTTCATCGCTATCCCACATAAGAACATAGAACACTGCAGAAGGTTCTACAACTTGTCCAATACCCCTGCCAAGCTACCCAAGACTCTATAACCCCACCGGTAGATCATCAGATGCAGCATTCTCCACCTGACCTCAACATTCTTTAACATGACTATAAATACTCTCGTACCTTCCAACCCAGGTAGATCGTGTGTGACTTGAAAAAGCCCACTGTGTGGGTGAAAACGTTGTCAATAAAGAATCACATTATACTGCATTTGTGTTTATATTTCCATGGGTTGTCGTGCTGACTCTACTGGTTCCTATTATGGGTTGCCGTGCTGACTCTGCTGGTTCCTATTATGGGTTGCCGTGCTGACTCTGCTGGTTCCTCATTATGGGTTGTCTTGCTGACTCTGCTGGTTCCTCATTATTATGGGTTATCGTGCTGACTCTGCTGGTTCCTCATTATTATGGGTTGCCGTGCTGACTTTGCTGGTTCCTCATTATGGGTTGCCGTGCTGACTCTGCTGGTTCCTCATTATTATGGGTTGCCGTGCTGACTCTGCTGGTTCCTCAATATTATGGGTTGTCGTGCTGACTCTGCTGGTTCCTCATTATTATGGGTTGTCGTGCTGACTCTGCTGGTTCCTCATTATGGGTTGTCGTGCTGACTCTGCTGGTTCCTCATTATTATGGGTTGTCGTGCTGACTCTGCTGGTTCCTCATTATTATGGGTTGTCGTGCTGAATCTGCTGGTTCCTCATTATTATGGGTTGTCGTGCTGACTCTGCTGGTTCCTCATTATTATGGGTTGCCGTGCTGACTCTGCTGGTTCCTCATTATTATGGGTTGTCGTGCTGACTCTGCTGGTTCCTCATTATTATGGGTTGTCGTGCTGACTCTGCTGGTTCCTCATTATGGGTTGTCGTGCTGACTCTGCTGGTTCCTCATTATTATGGGTTGTCGTGCTGACTCTGCTGGTTCCTCATTATTATGGGTTGTCGTGCTGACTCTGCTGGTTCCCCATTATTATGGGTTGTCGTGCTGACTCTGCTGGTTCCTCATTGTGGGTTGCCGTGCTGACTCTGCTGGTTCCTCATTATTATGGGTTGCCGTGCTGACTCTGCTGGTTCCTCATTATGGGTTGTGCTGACTCTGCTGGTTCCTCATTATTATGGGTTGCCGTGCTGACTCTGCTGGTTCCTCATTATGGGTTGTCGTGCTGACTCTGCTGGTTCCTCATTATTATGGGTTGTCGTGCTGATCTGCTGGTTCCTCATTATGGGTTGCCGTGCTGACTCTGCTGGTTCCTCATTATGGTTGCCGTGCTGACTCTGCTGGTTCCTCATTATTATGGGTTGCCGTGCTGACTCTGCTGGTTCCTCATTATTATGGGTTGCCGTGTGACTCTGCTGGTTCCTCATTATGGGTTGCCGTGCTGACTCTGCTGGTTCCTCATTATTATGGGTTGCCGTGCTGACTCTGCTGGTTCCTCATTATGGGTTGCCGTGCTGACTCTGCTGGTTCCTCATTATTATGGGTTGTCGTGCTGACTGCTGGCTCCTCATTATGGGTTGTCGTGCTGACTCTGCTGGTTCCTCATTATTATGGGTTGTCGTGCTGACTGCTGGCTCCTCATTATGGGGTTGTCGTGCTGACTCTGCTGGTTCCTCATTATTATGGGTTGCCGTGCTGACTGCTGGCTCCTCATGGGTTGCCGTGCTGACTGTGGTTCCTCATTATTATGGGTTGCCGTGCTGACTGCTGGCTCCTCATTATGGGTTGCCATGCTGACTGCTGGCTCCTCATGGGTTGCCGTGCTGACTGCTGGTTCCTCATTATTATGGGTTGCCGTGCTGACTGCTGGCTCCTCATTATGGGTTGTCGTGCTGACTGCTGGCTCCTCATTATGGGTTGCCGTGCTGACTGCTGGTTCCTCATTATGGGTTGCCGTGCTGACTCTGCTGGTTCCTCATTATGGGTTGCCGTGCTGACTGCTGGCTCCTCATTATGGGTTGCCGTGCTGACTGCTGGCTCCTCATTATGGGTTGCCGTGCTGACTGCTGGTTCCTCATTATGGGTTGCCGTGCTGACTGCTGGTTCCTCATTATGGGTTGCCGTGCTGACTGCTGGCTCCTCATGGGTTGCGTGCTGACTGCTGGCTCCTCATTATGGGTTGCCGTGCTGACTGCTGGCTCCTCATTATGGGTTGCCGTGTGACTGCTGGCTCCTCATGGGTTGCCGTGCTGACTGTGGCTCCTCATGGGTTGCCGTGCTGACTGCTGGCTCCTCATGGGTTGCCGTGCTGACTGCTGGCTCTCATGGGTTGCCGTGCTGACTGCTGGCTCCTCATGGGTTGCCGTGCTGACTCTGCTACGAACAGGTTTTCATGGTCACAAAATGAGCACCTTCGGAATTTGGCTATGAATTTTAACAGGTCTTGTGCCTTGGTCACTCATGTGTCAAACTCACTTAACACTTCCGAAAAACTGTTGTTTGTGTGTGTGTGGATCAGAAGTTCTCCACCACACACACCAGGGCCAGGAGCTGAGTCTCGTCTCCTGCAACCACATTAGGCAAGTACAAACATTATCATTAAGAAAAGGTTTGATAATTTCGCCAGCATTTGGAGACAATTGGAGAAAGTAGTGAAAGTCAGGTAGTGTCTTCTTAAACCTCTTTAAGTCAACCTTAATTGTCTTCACGTCTGTTAACAATCAAACCAGCCAGCCAGGTGTGCTAACAACCTGCATACCTCTCATAATAATAGTAATACAATAATAATTATAATGTAATATGGGACGTCGTGTCCAGGTGACTTATACGTTGATGAAGACTTAAAATAAGTTTGTTAGGTTTGAAGCCTATCGGACTCCACGCAGGTCATTAAGGTTGCAGTTCACTAATGCACTAACATCAAGAACAGTTTGACTTATCATTAATACAGGAAGTATATGGTCGGTGTATATACAGGGTGAGTCAAAAAGGTTATGCACGTAATCCTTGTGTGTTGTGGGTCCCAAAAACTGTGTCCAGGGTTCATATAAATATGGAGTAAGAGCCTTCAAAGTTTCCAAGACTGACTGACTGACTGACTGACTGACTGACTGACTGCGACTTCTGACAGATATGTTTGGATGTTAATACTTGTTCTTACTACCACCAGAGAGGGGTGCAGTACCATTTGTTTACAGTATTGGTCAAAGGTTGTACCAGTCATCAAACACACACACAACACATACACACACACACACACACACACACACACACACACACACACACACACACACACACCACACACACACACACACACACACACACACAAACACATACACACACACCACACACAAACACACACCACACACACACACACACACACACACACACACACACACACACAACACACACACAACACACACATACACACACACATACACACACACACACACACAAGGCTGGACTTAGTATTCACCTTGAGTAGTGCAGATATCGAGGACATCACATATGAAAGACCCCTTGGGGCCAGTGACCATGTGGTTTTAAGCTTCGAATACACAGTAGAGCTACAAGTGGAGGAGAAGCAGGAAGGCCAGGACGAATGAAGCCAAACTACAAGAAAGGGGACTACATAGGAATGAGGAAACTACCTGAACGGGGTTCAGTGGGACAGAGAACTGGCAGGGAAGCCAGTTAATGAGATGATGGAATATGTAGCAACAAAATGCAAGGAGGCTGAGGAAAGGTTTGTACCAAGGGTAACAGGAATAATGAAAAAGCCAGGATGAGCCCATGGTTTACCCAAAGGTGCGGGGAGGCAAAACCAAGTGTGCTAGGGAATGGAAGAAATATAGAAGCAAAGGACCCAGGCGAATAAGGAGAACAGTCGTAGAGCCAGAAACGAATATGCACAGATAAGAAAGGAGGCCAAAGGACAATATGAAAATGACATAGCAGCGAAAGCCAAATCTGACCCGAAACTGTTGTACAGCCACATCAGGAGGAAAAACAACAGTCAAGGACCAGGTAATCAGGCTAAGGAAGGAAGGAGGAGAGAACAACAAGAAATGACCGTGAAGTATGTGAAGAAATCAACAAGAGATTCAAAGAAGTGTTCACAGAGGAGACAGAAGGGGCTCCAGAAAGACGGAGAGGTGGGGCACACCACCATGTGCTGGACACAGTGCACACAACCGAGGAAGAAGTGAAGAGGCTTCTGAGTGAGCTAGATACCTCAAAGGCAATGGGGCCAGATAACATCTCCCCATGGTGTATTGAGAGAGGGAAAGCAGAGGCACTATGTGTACCCCTAACAACAATATTCAATACATCTATCGAACAGGGAGATTGCCTGAGGCATGGAAGACAGCAAATGTAGTCCCAATCTTTAAAAAAGGAGACAGACATGAAGCATTAAACTACAGACCAGTGTCACTGACATGTATAGTATGCAAAATCATGGAGAAGATTATCAGGAGAAGAGTGGTGGAACACCTAGAAAGGAACGATCTCATCAACAGCAGCCAACATGGTTTCAGGGATGGGAAATCCTGTGTCACAAACCTACTGGAGTTCTATGACATGGTGACAGCAGTAAGACAAGAGAGAGAGGGGTGGGTGGATTGCATTTTCTTGGAGTGCAAGAAGGCGTTTGACACAGTTCCACACAAGAGATTGGTGCAAAAACTGGAGGACCAAGCAGGGATAACAGGGAAGGCACTACAATGGATCAGGGAATACTTGTCAGGAAGACAGCAGCGAGTCATGGTACGTGGCGAGGTGTCAGAGTGGGCACCTGTGACCAGCGGGGTCCCGCAGGGGTCAGTCCTAGGACCAGTGCTGTTTCTGGTATTTGTGAACGACATGCGGAAGGAATAGACTCTGAGGTGTCCCTGTTTGCAGATGACGTGAAGTTGATGAGAAGAATTCACTCGATCGAAGACAGGCAGAACTACAAAGGGATCTGGACAGGCTGCAGACCTGGTCCAGCAATTGGCTCCTGGAGTTCAGTCCCACCAAGTGCAAAGTCATGAAGATTGGGGAAGGGCAAAGAAGGCCGCAGACGGAGTACAGTCTAGGGGGCCAGAGACTACAAACCTCACTCAAGGAAAAAGATCTTGGGGTGAGTATAACACCAGGCACATCTCCTGAAGCGCACATCAACCAAATAACTGCTGCAGCTATGGGCGCCTAGCAAACCTCAGAACAGCATTCCGACATCTTAATAAGGAATCATTCAGGACCCTGTACACCGTGTACGTTAGGCCCATATTGGAGTATGCGGCACCAGTTTGGAACCCACACCTAGCCAAGCACGTAAAGAAACTAGAGAAAGTGCAAAGGTTTGCAAACAAGACTAGTCCCAGAGCTAAGAGGTATGTCCTACGAGGAGAGGTTAAGGGAAATCAACTGACGACACTGGAGGACAGGAGAGATAGGGGGGACATGATAACGACATACAAAATACTGAGAGGAATTGACAAGGTGGACAAAGACAGGATGTTCCAGAGATTGGACACAGTAACAAGGGGACACAGTTGGAAGCTGAAGACACAGATGAATCACAGGGATGTTAGGAAGTATTTCTTCAGCCACAAGAGTAGTCAGTAAGTGGAATAGTTTGGGAAGCGATGTAGTGGAGGCAGGATCCATACATAGCTTTAAGCAGAGGTATGATAAAGCTCACGGCTCAGGGAGAGTGACCTAGTAGCGATCAGTGAAGAGGCGGGGCCAGGAGCTCGGACTCGACCCCGCAACCTCAACTAGGTGAGTACAACTAGGTGAGTACACACACACACACACACACACACACACACACACACCACACACACACACACAACACACACAACACACACAACACACACATACACACAACACACACACACCCACACACACACACACAACACACACACACCACATACAACCACACACACACACCACACAACACACACACGTGTGGAGGCAGGAACCATACACAGTTTTAGACGAGGTTTGATAAAGCTCATGGAGCGGGGAGAGAGAGGGCCCGTAACAACCGGGGAAGAGGCGGGGCCAGGAGCTAAGACTCGACCCTGAACCACAAATAGGTGAGTGCAAATAGGTGAGTACACACACACTTAACACTAACAAACACTCGTTCTGAATAAATCCTGGAGGGGTGTCCTTGGCTGGTGGGTACCCAGCCTTAATTCTCCTGTAGTCGACTACTAAGTAAGTTTATTTAGATATACACAAATTTCAGTTACACTGATTAAACATGCATAGCAGTATATGTGTAGAGAACCCGGGATAATCCAAAAAAGTGAGACAGACTTATTTCCATTGGGGTCCTTTTAACATCTCATTTAAATTTTACAATGTAGGACATATCTTATTATTATACTATAAAGGAGATATACCAGGAATAAGGTAAAAAGAGATATTTACATTTACGAATGTGTTAGCTAAAAACAAAAAAATCATTCTCCTCCCTTTCTGTCGCAACATTCATTAGGTACCTTTTGGCTCTCTTCGACAGGCTTTAAACCCCATTAACTTACCAACCAATTAGAATCAATATAACAAAAATATAGCATATTAACAGTGGGCGGTGGAGGGAAGGAATGGAAACAAGGAAATTTTTTGAAGAATAACCTAACAATGATACCCGGACTCACCACACTGCGCACTTATCTCTGCTTCAACCACCCCCACACTAAATACCAGTTTATTGAGTAGCGTCGTAAGTTTTTTAGGTACAGGTTCAATTACCATACATAGTAACATTTGTGTAAATTACCTAGAAGGGTAGCCCGAAAAAGTCAGTGACTTATTTTCTTTGGGTTTACCCTGGGATTCCCTTGATGTCCTTGATATTCATTGGATGTTCTTGAATTTCCCATGGGGTTGTTGCTTGAGCGAATAATAAAATGGTTGTAATCAAAAACCAAAAATATTTGGTAGACCGGTAAGCTAGGGGAAAAGGATTCGGTCAGATGACAAAAAGCTCAGCTGAGTCATCTTGTGACTAAGACCCGCGTTAGGAAACACTTACCCTGTTTCTGACCGAACCTTACCTAATGTAACCTTAACCTTGAGTGGCAGTTTATTGTGCACCTAATGTGCGCAAAAACAAACAAGGGTACAAAGTCACAATGCATCTTCAACAGAGCTACACTGAGCCTGTTTACATGATTAGAAATTATTGTTCTTCTCGCCTCAAATCAGGAAAGTTAGATAGTTTCCTAATACAAGTCAGGAAATTCGCGGAGAATTAATCACTAATCCAAATAAACACTGTTTAATACGTATTCGGCGAAAACTGACCCAGATTTTAATCATGAACACTGGGAAACATTTCTCCTTACCTCGGATAGTGTACAAATGGTGATAGTGAAAGTATGGATATCTGGCTTTTGTGATGAATAAGGACACTAGAACGACGACCCGAGTGACGTAACCGCCCATTCATCAATGAAGCCATCGTTCCCGGTATCAAATGGTCCGATACAAATACCCAGGTGTGCCCCTTCAAACTCATATTAACTAGTTTAGCTGCAGCTAATAGGAAGGCGATTCTGGGAGAGGCTGCTGGAATTCGTGCTGTTAAAAGACAAGTCCCTTGTCTATTGTTATATCTCTTATTATGCAGGAAAGTATACTTATCTAAGAAGTTCCTCCACATGAGTAAAGAGGAGAGATAAGTGGGAGTCTATGGGAGAGGGGGAGGTTGACGTCAGAGGAAATAAAATGTCAAGATAATTCACCTAATATTTCGCCCAATGACGTAAAGACCAGTACCGTCCCAAAATCCTTCGCGGAAAAACCACTGCTGGAGGATTCCTGGCAGCAACCTGGGGCAGTAGGGTACCCCTGCCTTCAACCTAACGTAGGTCTTACTGTGGGGGAGAGATGGAAGGTCAGGACACCTCACTTTCCCTCTCTCCTCGCCGAAATGAACCGGGTTCTTTGGTTGTGAACTGTTCGGATGTCACCACCAACCAAAACAACAACAAACACAGCAACAAGAAAAATACTTTTCCGAGTGCAGGACCACGTGACAGAAAATCACATATGATATTTCTCTGAAGAATTTAGATCAGAGCTGAGTGAGCTGGAGAGTGATTTAAACTTGCAAGTATGTGAGTAGTACCTGTGTGTGGGTGACTGTATGTGGGCAGTACCTGTCAGTGACAGTATGTGGCAGTACCTGTCAGTGACTGTATGTGGCAGTACCTGTCAGTGACTGGGATGTGGGCAGTACCTGTCAGCGATTGTATGTGGGCAGTACCTGTCAATGAATGTATGTGGGCAGTACCTGTCAGTGACTGTATGTGGCAGTACCTGTCAGTGACTATGTGGCAGTACCTGTCGTGACTGTATGTGGGCAGTACCTGTCAGCGATTGTTATGTGCGCATGTTTCCTGTCAAAGACTGTATGTGGGCAGTACCTTTTCAGTGACTGTATGTGGCAGTACCTGTCAGTGACTGTATGTGGGCAGTTTCCTGTCAGCGATTGTATATGGGGAGTACCTGTCAGTGAGTGACTGTATGTGGGCAGTACCTGTCAGTGACTGACGTGGGCAGTATCTGTCAGTGACTATGTGGGCAGTACCTGTCAGTGAGTGACTGCATGTGGGCAGTACCTGTCCGTGAGTGACTGCATGTGGGCAGTACCTGTCAGTGAGTGACTGTATGTGGGCAGTACCTGTCAGTGAGTGACTGTATGTGGGCAGTACCTGTCAGTGACTGTATGTGGGCAGTTTCCCGGGCAGCGATTTTATGGGGCAGTGCCCGTCAGTGAGTGACTGTATGTGGGCAGTACCTGTCAGTGAGTGATGTATGTGGCAGTACCTGTCAGTGAGTGACTGTATGTGGGCAGTACCTGTCAGTGACTATGTGGGCAGTACCTGTCAGCGATTGTATGTGAGCAGTGCCTGGGCAGTGAGTGACTGTTATGTGGGCAGTACCTGTCAGTGGGTGACTGAGGGTAAGCGACACAATAGGCTAGAACCCGCAACACTCTTCTTTGGGTGTGACTGACTCACACGGGCTATGCGCTGCATAAAGTGTATATAAACAAAGTAATATTAATTTATTTAAATATTGCCCCGCATCTTCTTAATATTTTTTTTTTTTTCCGCTAGGGAGAGGCAGTGTTGGGAATCCTGTCCCCGTGCTCCTGCAAGGTCCGTCTTTCCCTCCTTTCTTTTTCGAATTCGTCCCCTAAATTTCACCCATTTTTCTCGTTCCAAATCCATAACAAATTTTGATCTGGTCAAATAAAAAAATATTGTTTATTATTTCGTCATTAGCGACAATAATTATGCTCCCTTCATATCAGGGAGCATCATTGTGGCTAGTTACTGTACTAGTCTAGCAAACGTAAGAATATATTAGAAGTGGACAGGGGAAGAATGTCTCTGGGAGTGATGCCATTGTCTGGTGTGACGCACTTGTGCCAGGCTGTTGTTGACTGCCAGGCTGTTGTTGACTGTCAGGCTGTTTTTTGCTGCCAGACTGTTGTTGAATGTCAGGCTACTGTTGACTACCAGGCAGTTGTTGAGTACCAGGCTGGGTGTTGACTGCCAGGCTGCTGTTGACTGCCCGGCTGCTGTTGACTGCCAGGCTGTTGTTGACTGCCAAGCGCTGTTGACTGCCAGCCTGTTGTTGGAGTTCCAGGCTGTTTTTGAGTACCGGGGTGTTGTTGAGTGCCAGGCTGTTATTGAGTGCCAGGTTGTTATTGAGTGCCCGGCTGCTGGTGAGTGCTAGGCTGTTGTTTAGTGCAGGGCTGTGAAGCTGGTGGTTGAGTGCCGGCTGTGATGGTGTAGGGGTGTTGAGTGGGAGGTGCTTTGAGTGCAAACCTTCTTCCAACTTTTCACTCTTTATCTGTAGAAAACCCGCATAAATTGATTACAGAGTTAAAATCTTTAGGGTCGTTGCAAATTTTTTAAGGGGGGTTTACGCTCGTACAGTCAGAGGTATAGAAGGGAAAAAAAAGTATTCTGGGAAAAAAACCATCCCCGTGCTATATTTGGGAAAAACCCTCCCCGTGTTTCATGGAAAAAACCCTCCCCGTGTTACGCGGAACAACCATCCCCGTTTAAGTGAGCAGCCTCCCGTGTTAAGTGGAACAAACTAATCCCCGTGCTTTTTGTAAAACCATATGTTAAGTGGAACAACCATCCCATGTCAGTGGAACAACCTCCAGTGTACAGTGGAAAACCCCAGTGCTACAGTGGAAAAAAATCTCCCCTGTTACAATGGAACAACCCTCCCCCTGTACAGTGGAAAACCATCCCCGTGCTACAGTGGAACAACCATCCGTGTTTTTCATGGAAAAATCATCCCTGTGTTACAGTGGAAC
>NW_026474993.1:0-10589 GCF_026875155.1 Cherax quadricarinatus
GGCCATACCCCCTTCATCCCAGTAAACCAGTAACCCAGACAGCAACCTCACATCTACCGAGCCACCTCGAGAGGGCGGCCGGACACTCCGCCACAAAGCATCCCTTTCCTTTGGCTGCCACCCCCTGGAATCCGACAGGCAGCCTCCAGAGATACACTCGTCACCTGAAAGACACCCAAAGCCACCCCCCGGGAGACCGGAGAGGGATCTGGACATCCCCAGGTGATCCAGATTCACGGCAAACTGCACCATCGCCAAGACCTCAACGAATGGGATGGACCCGGGTACCCTTCCCCCTACCTAGGAACTAGATTGCCTGTCGGAAGAATCCCAATCCCATAGGGATGATGGGAGGAGGAAAGGGGAAAAAGGGAGGATGGGGAGGATGGGATAGGGTAGAGGGAATGAGGGGTAATTAGTTCCAGTCTGAGGAAAGAGACCAAAAGGTCTAATTCCTCAGACCAAGAGCCTCTTCACCATGCCAAGGAGGGGGATGCACAATTAACTAGCAACTTCGATGCCAATATCTGATCTAATCTAATCATGAGTGATGTCAGAGAATCTTACATTCCAAGAGCACAGTGTCATTATTGCAACTGCAAGGAAAATTATTCATTGAATAACTAGAAGAGAGACCTGAGAGAGGCAGTGTCATACAAAAACTTAACCTTCACACATCAATAACAATTCGAACACTCTCCTAAGGTGCACACCAGCCTTGAAAGTCTGATGGGAAACAGAAGCTTTTAAGTGATTTCAAGAAAACTTGCAAGAAGGAAAGAAAAATAGGAAAAGAAACTGGTAAATTGCATCATTAGATATTTTTATTCCCGACGACTAAAGCCACCATCACCCACGCCAGTGGTGATATCAGTTATTCGTCCTTGGTTGTTACAATGAGGTACCACTGCTCCTACAATCATCACTATTGCTAAATCCTGTTAGTGCTACTCTCAGTACCTCTTCTCTGATACATACATAGCAGACTGGGGCAAACTGCAGTTTTCGAGCCGCATACTGCTCCCGAATCTACTCTAAGCGGCTTCCGAGACAATATTGGGTTTAATTGCCATTTTTCCTAAAATTTCATATTAATAATCTATAGTAGTATAGTATGTACAATATTAGAAAATTTTACATATATACGAGTACTCGTATATATGTAAAATATTCTAAATATCTTTTCAAACATCCATAAGCATTATGTTTAAATTCGCTGAGCATAATCAAAAAAATATTTTAAACAAGTATGGATGATGTAATTGGACTGTGTGCCATCACTCTTCATGCAGTACACACAAGTTAGGCAAGCTGGGCGGAAGATAAAACTAGCGTAGTGCGGTGTAGATATGTACCTTTCTGATTAATAAATAGTTAAGACTGATTTTAGTTAAAGTTATAAAACCCTTGTTTAAAATGACCGAGCAACAGAAATACGAACAACAAAAAGAAAATTTAACCAACAATGGAAGGACGAGTTTGCTTTTACTGTTAAGGTTGGAAAGGCTCTGTGCCTTATTTGTCATACAACCATCAGCCACTTTAAGAGCTTCTTAGAACACCTTTGACATCCTACCTGCCAGATTTTAAACTATTAATTGCAAAAATAAAGACTCAGTCTTCAACGAGTAGAGATTAAATATATTCTGCTTGGTAGGTAGGACTATTATATAGTTGTATTTTTATTGTTACAAACACTGGCCTTATGCTGTAACAACAAGAAAATACTTGTTTAGTCGTTGTCCACCTTTTGTATTTCACTTCAAGGGAAAAAACACTAATTTCGCTTTTTCCAGGTTTTTTTTTTATCTAGTTTGAAAACTAAGTCTTCTCGTAATTGTAACTGGGTTAGATATTAACTATTGTGGAAAATACTGTATATATTTTCCAGAAATACAGTAGTTATATGTAAATAGATGGCCATACTGTATTTAATAAAAATTTATGTTAAAAAAAAATGGGAAGAAGCTGCGCCTCGCAGAAAAGACTCACCATTGGTTTTTTTTAATTGGACACTAACGTTAGTGAATAATGGGAAGAATTTTTCGTGCTCTAGAGGTAAAATTTGGGCGACACCTCTCAAATGGGAGGCGAAAATTGTTGGATGTGCATTCCTGCATAACTTGAGATATCAGGCGACTGGACAAGACAGCTCCAGGAACCTCAGATAAGTCTTATGTTGTAACTCTGGCCAGAGTTATTTTCATAGATAGACAGTGAGGTTTCTGAGTATGATACACCTTAATCTCCAGTAAAATTGTGAGTGATATTAAAAGATATTCTCCTTCTGTTATGTAAATTGTATTTAATAATCAATTATTAATTTTAATATACAGTCCACAAATTTTACATATTTACCAGAATTCCTGGTGATGTATATTTCTTTGTAATTAATAGGTCTAGAGCAACTTGGGATATGACAGTTGTAAGGTATCGAAGGGGAGACATTTTTTTGTGACCTAGGTGTCCCAAATTCCTGCTCGTCTATGTAATGATAAATAATAATATCTTTGTTATCATTTACTGTTATTACATAATGAGTTACATTCAGATAAATGCAATTTTCCACTTTTAAATTTTTGCCCGTTGGTCCTTCGTGAACCGGAGGTAATTAGTGAAGTCATTAATTATTTAATTACTTAATAATTAATATGTAAAATGACAGAAGGAGGTGGATGTTAGGTCCACAAATTTACTTAATGTGTAGTGGATTTTTAATTATTACAATATTAATTTGATAAGACAATCCCTGGCCAAGATTTTTATCAGTGTAATGTGTAATTGTTAAGCCAAGTGTAGCAAAATTATATTAATGTGTATAATATTTAATTTTGCTAGGGCCAAATTCTGGCAAGGATTATATTAATTTGTATAAAATTAATTTTGATAAACCAAGTCTGGCTAAAGGTTTGCATTAATGTACATTTAAATATTATATTATAATTTTCTTACATGTGTAATTACTAAGCTCAAGTGTAACTAACATTATTAATGTGTATTTAAAATTTATATTACAATTTTCTTACATGTAATTGCAAAGTTCAAGTGTAGCTAGAATTTATTCAAAGGTAAGTTGTATCAGTGTTGTAAGTTTAATCAGTGTTATTAATTGAGTTGAATTTAATACATTACATCATGGCTGAAAATGAGGAAATTAATATAGAAGACAAACATATGGAATATAGAGCAAAGAAAGCATCACTACAGGCTAGAAAATGTTATGTAACCAAGGCATATAATAAGTGCTTGGAATTAATGAATCAAGAAACTGTGAATACTGATGATTTAAAATTGTATTTAGATGTTTTAGGGAATAGATATGTTTCATACAAATTATATTACAACAAATATGAAGGAGATTTGTTAGTAAACTGTGTAGATGAGACTGAAGTAGATCTCATGATTAATCAGTATTATGAATTAGAAGAAAAGATTCTTTCTTGTAAAAGTCAGGCTTTGAATAAATTAAAAATGTGAAAACCCCAGGCAGTTAATCAGTCTGCTCCAACAAATAAGATATTTTTGCTAAAACTCCCAGAATTATGTTTACCTGTATTTAATCCTTGAGAGAATTGGGAGGAGTTTTGGTCAATTTTTAAAGCAGCTGTGCATGATAAGAGTGATCTAGCTTGTGAAACTAAATTATTTTACCTCAAAAGACAGATTAGAGAAGATGCTCACATACTCATCAACCCTTTTCCCCAATGTAGATAATTCTTACAAGGAAGCAGTTGACTTGTTGAAAGTCACTTACGGTAATATAGAACAAAGTAGGTTGGATCTAGTGAATATCATTGTTAATTTAAAATCTCCAGATTCACACTTACAAAGGTTTACAGCATTTTTTTAGATTTAAAACTGGAGAGCACCTCAAACTTTAAGTAATAAATATAATCTGAAGCAATCAGACTGGTTATTGAGTGCCATAGTACAGAATAAATTAAGCTGTAAAACACTTGAATGGATCTCGAACAAATATCACAAGGGTTATTTTGGTCTGGAGGAAATAAGATTAGGTCTACAAGAATTAACTGTTCAGTTGCAGACCAGCCAACCAACTCATTTTAAAGATGCAACACATAATAACTTTGAGGTATCTGTCAAGTCTCACAAAGGGAAAAATTATCCCAATGTTAATAATCAAAATTCATTTCCTAAAAAGAGTTGCATAGGTGCATATCAAGTAGCAGGAATCAGAAATAATGATTCTCCACAAGATAAGAAGAATAAGTACTCTCCAAAGGGTAGCCCAGTTAATAAGAAACCAGTCAAAGAAAAGAGAGATTGTCTTTTCTGCAAGGGTACTCATTTTTCTAAAAATTACAATGCATACAATTCATGGAATGATAAAGTTGAAAGATTGGAGGAACTTGACAGATGTATCAGATGTCTAGGTAATCAAAATGTAAAGGATTGTCATGCCAAATTAAACAACTGTTATCAATGTCACAAAGGAAGACACCATACAGTCATGTGTAAGGGTCTATACGATAATGTTGATAATAATGATAATGTTGACAATCCTGACACAACAGTGGCTAATGTAAAAATTGCTGCTAATGTTAATAATGATGGTTTTGCTGAATAGCCTTACCCTGTATTACAGGAAAAAATTGATGAAAAAGGCATAAATCAAAAAATGAAAATTGCATTTTTTTGACCAGAGATTCCCAGCGTACTTTCATAAACGTAAATGTCTTGATGGTAAAAGTACAGATGGGAGATCCCAAAACTTTTAAAATTATCTGGTTTTCTCTCGGATAAAAGGGCTCAATTGTACGACACTGTTTATGTAACTGTCAGGTTGGGTAATGAGAAAAAACGTGTTAATGCAGTAATTGTAGATAGACTTCCAGAGAAAATATCTACAGTAGGGCTTAGTAAAGCTACAGAAAGACTTTCACATAATGTAAATTTAGCACCTTCTGGTGTTAAGTGATGATTCTGTAGGCCCAATAAAATTTTGATAGGTAGTGACTATTATGCCTCCTTTGCAAAGGGTATGGTAAAGAAATGTGGTGTCACCCTTTTAAAGACTGCAGGAGGCCATGTAATGTATGGTAGGATTCCTCGTAATAATAATTCATGACTAGAGAAAAACTACAAATACCATAACTGTGTGTCTTACTCATGAATTTGACCCAGTATAATTCTTCCACAGAGGATGGTGTTGACCAGTGCATAAATTGTGGGAATTAGACAGCATTGGAATAAATGTAAATGAAGAAAGTCCAGACGATTCTTTTACTCAAGAACAATACCTGAGAGATGTAAAATTTGAATCTGGACCCAAAACTGGGTACGACTTCCGTGGAGACTGAACCATCCAGAATTGCCACTAATTACAGAATGGCATATGGACAGTAAAGGCTCAGCTTTCCGCGAACTGAGTAAGACACCAGAATTGTTTACTGCCCCATAATGATATAATTGCTAGGCAGTTAATTAATAAATTTATAGAAGAGGTACCTCCTGAAACAAGCCAAAATTTATGGGCCACTATTTGCCACATCACGGAGTGAAGAAGGATTCTAAGACCACTCCTTTGAGAATTATGTTTAATTGTAGTTCCAGGAGTAACAAAAATGTGCCTAGTTTAAATGATTGTTTGATGACAGGTCCGTCGTTGACGGAAAAATTACGAGATATCTTATTAAATTTCAGGATGAAGAATTATGCCTTTACGGCTGACATAAGTAAAGCTTTCCTAAGAGTGGGTTTACAAGAGGCTGACCGGGATTGTACCCGCTTATGGCCTGAGAATCCTAGTGACCCACTTAGCCCTCTGAAAACCTTTCACTTTAGGAGCGTATTATTTGGCGCTACATCGAGTCCGTTCCTACTTCAAGCGACGATAAATGCACACCTTAAACCTATAGGAAGTCCACTGAGTAAAATAATGAGCAAACAATTTTATGTGGACAATTTCCTGGGTGTGACGTCAACTGAAGAGGAGCTGTTAATGACTTATGGAGAGGCTAATAAAATAATGCAAAGTGCAAATATGCCTCTGAGGGAAGGAATAGTAAATTTGCCAATTAAAGAAAAATAAGTAAAGATTTCCCTGGAGATGAAGTGCCAAAATGTAGTAATGTATTGGGTTTAACTTGGGATACTGAGAGATTTGTTAATGTTAAAACCCAATAATTACAGTATGCCCAATAAAAATTAACTAAAAGAGTTTTGCTTGCTGAAGTTTCCAAAATGTTTTGATCCCACTAGGTTTAGTGTCACCCCTTACTATAAGAGGGTAATTATTAATACAGGAAGCATGGAAAATTTAAAAGTGCTTGGGATGAAATTCTACCTGAGGAATTCATTAACAGGTGGGATGAATTAATTGGCGATTATAGAAATTCCAATGTTGGGTTCCCACGCCAGGTCGCCAATCCAAATGGGGAAAAATGTACTACACATTTTTTTTTGATGCTTCAAAATTTGCGTATGGAGCAGTTGCTTACCTTCAAAATAATAGTGTTATTTCTCTCGTTATGTCTAAGACTAAAGTTCCCCCAATTAAATCATGTACCTTGCCTCAGTTGGAATTAACAGCCATTTATGTAGGGGTCAAATTAACTAATTATATAAGAAATAAGTTACAGGAGATAAATATTAGTGACACTGTAATTTGGTCTGATTATGAGGTATCCTACAAATGGATTCGAATGGAAACAGTAAAATTGTGTACATACAAACAGAGTCGCTGAAATTAATCAGATGCAGGAAAGTATAATAGTTTGGGTCCCCGCATATGTTAACATTTAATCATAATACCTGGTGAGGGAAATCCAGCTAATTTCTTGTCTCGAGGTTTATCTTATGCTAAATTTGTAAATTCTGTACATGGTTAAGAACCGAGCTGGGTTTGGGAAATAAAACTAATTGGCCTGTACAAAAGGTGTATATTGCTCCTGTTGAAATTACTGTGACCACCGCTCCAATAGTTTGTCCTTCTTTCGCCATTGATATAAATAGGTATTCTTCTCTACCCAAACTAATCAATGTAATTAAGTTGGTGTTGAAATTTCTAAACAAGATGAATATCTCATATAAGTTTTCACATCCTCTTGAATATTGGATAAAGAGAGTACAGGAATAAATCTATGGAAATGAGATGAATTTGATGATGGAAAGAAAAATTGTGAAAGGTTCCATAATAGAGAAATTGGGCTGTATTTAGAGAACAATGTAAATTTGGTGCAGAGGTAGGTTACAAAAAGCTGAAAATTTGGGGGATTATGCCCAAACAAACCCCATCTTACTTCCCAAAACTCATCATCTAACAAATTTAATTGTTCTAAATGCCCATAAAAATGTAATGCATGGTGGGGTACAAGATACCTTAAATTGTATTAGGGAAATTTTCTGGATTCCACAAGGACGGCAAAGTGTATAAAGGGTGATTAAATCTTGTGTAATATGTCGCCGTGTGGATGCTAGATCCTATATGTACCCAGGTCCTCCACCATTGCCAAATGAGCAATTTGAGTCGTTTAGCAACGAACTCCGGCCGGCCGCAGTGTGGGAAATACTGTATATATTTTCCAGAAATACAGTAGTTATATGTAAATAGATGGTCATACTGTATTTAATAAAAATTTGTTATAAAAAATGGGAAGAAGCTGCGCCTGAGCAGAAGAGACTCGCCATTTGAATTGGACACTAACGTTAGTGAATAATGGGAAGAATTTTTCGTGCTCTAGAGGTAAAATTGGGCTGACACCTCTCATATAGGAGGCGAAATTGTTGGATGTGCATTCCTGCATAACTTGAGATATCAGGCGACTGGACAAGACAGCTCCAGGAACCTCAGGTAAGTCTTATGTTGTAACTCTGGCCAGTGTTATTTTCATAGATAGACAGTGAGGTTTTCTGAGTATTATACACCTTAATCTCCAGTAAAATTGGTGAGTGATATTAAGATATTCTCCTTCTGTTATGTAAATTGTATATATATAATCAATTATTAATTTTAATATACAGTCCAAAAAATTTATATATTTTCCAGAATCCTGGTGATGTATATTTTATTGTAATTAATAGGTCTAAGCAACTTGTGGATATGACAGTGGTAGGTATCAAAGGGGGACATTTTTTGTGACCTAGGTGTCCCGAATTCCTAATCGTCTATGTAACTGATAAATAATAATTATCTTTATCATTTACTGTTATGTACATAATGAGTTACATTCAGATAAATGCAATTTTCCACAACCATGTTAGACAATTAGTCTATTATTACTATTATTATAATAAAAAAGAAGCGCTAAACCCAAGGGTTATACACGTAAATTTAGTCAAAAGGGAAAGCCCCTAGGGTGTCCCAAAGGTTCAATTAAAAAAACTTTTGCATTCCTTCGATATTTATTTTAATTTAATAAAATCCTTTTCCCTCTTAGCAACTAGGTTAAACATTAAAATCCATACTCATAGGGAACTTGTGATACTTCACCGATTAATATTAAAGAAAAAACTATATTTTACGTTTCACGAATAATTAACCCAAACCTAAACAATCCATCAATATTGTCAATCTTGTCGGAAAGGGAAAAATTTTTTACTTTGAGAAACAAAACTCTTCGGGATTTCTAAACTAGAAAACTCTCAGACTAATAGTCAATTGTCTCGTGCAAGAGACTTTGAATTATATAGAAAAACAATTATGTTACCAAGTGCTAAAGAGAGCTATGCACTCAGGGTTGTGAACCTGAACCTACCTTTGGTGCCAGCGACTAGTAAATCTCACGTCAAGTTGGTCACGTGACAAAAGCTTGGAATCCAACCGGCAGCATAACTAGCGGCCGGTCTTTTAACTAGTGATTCCATCCTCTTTTATTATTAACTATTTTTTTACTTTTCCTACACACACACACACACAAATATATATATATATATATATATATATATATATAATATATATATATATATATATATATATATATATATATATATATATATGTATATATATATATATATATATATATTATAATATATATATATATATATATATTATATATATATATATATATATATATAATAAAAATAATGATCAATATCCTAGTATCATGATACATGTGGCGTCAGATAATAATATAAAATTAGTGTTCCAGACATAATGTCATTACTTCAAGGATTGGAGTGATCATTGTTTACTGTACAGATTTGTGTATTTCAGATGTAATATGTTAATTGGAAAGTACATGTACTATGCAGAATTTTTCATCACTGTTTTCACTATGTAATTTGTCGTTTATTTTTATGTAATATGTATGTCTTTTAAATAAAATATAAAAAAAAATAATATAAAATTTGAAATCTTCACTTTAGCTACTAGTGAAGAAGTCAGCTATTTTAATATTAAGTCAAACTTCGTAACTGGAATATTTCTCATATATAACATGTCGTGCATGGGCATAATTCACAACATTATTTGTAAAATACAATTTAAAAATATTTTTGTGGCTTTTGAACATTCAGAAATGTGGCTGTTTTTATCGAAGAACTTGTCCAAGTGCTTTCGTGAATTCTGACGAAAGTGCTTGGAATCACGAATTCGCTTGGAAGTTCACTATTTCTTCACAACGGTTGTTTTGCATATTGTGATATCACCTGTTTACTGTGACGTTATCATATAGGAACACTGTCACATTGAATGTTCAGCTTCTCCAGCACTTTACATCACGTGTACACTTAAGGGGTATGCTACACCAACCAGCCATATAAGCCAAAAAATAAACAATCGTGGAAATCCCTCGTCTTTTCTCTTATATATACACTTATATATACACTTATCAAAGAAATATTTCATCCAATAAAACGCTAATATAATATAGTACACGTTCACTATTTTATAATATTGCTCTCGAATTGCATCCATCCTCTAGATTTTTAATTTGTATTTTAGTTGTAATCTGACGCAATTTTTTAACTTTCTGTGCTTTTATTACTGGTATTTCATCAGGTTTTCTCGTGCCTTCAGTGTTAACATGAGATGCTCTGCTGCTGCACACGGTAATACTCTCCAATTTTTATTTTCAAATATTTTGTATTTCTACATAAGCTCTTCATAATATTATAAGTGATATATTTCTGAAGTTCAGACTGAATAAATTTGACCATTAGTTTGAATATATACAAATGAAGTTGATGCTTCTCCAGCCTCCTCAGTGGTCAGTTGAGGTGCCGTTAGTTCACTTTGGGTTGATGATGTCCATTCCTGAACTTTTGCAGATTTTTTTACGATGTGTTTCTCACTCTTGATATTGCAAATAACACTTTCTTGCACCTTGGAGTGTGTTGCATATCATTATGCAGTAATATGTCAGCGGTTCCCTTTAATACGATATACATTTACCCATCATTTTTTAAGTACAATTTATTTTTTAATCTAGCATAAGCACACTCGGGGTGAACTTGTGGCGTGGACGACTAGTTTGGTTCTTAGAAGCAACACGTTAAAATAACTCTTAAATGAAAATGTTTAACTTAAATAATTTAAACACATTATGTATACAAAAACCCAAACCATTACACCACCACCACCACCATACCACACAACCATTCTACCACAACCACCACCATTGTTACTG
>NW_026474995.1:0-27425 GCF_026875155.1 Cherax quadricarinatus
CTTTTTTGGGCCTTCAAGCACGTGCAAACTAGTATTACATACAATATATATACAAAAAATATTAATTTAGAGAACTAATCCTTATCCACACATGTTTACATAATAGGTAATTACTTCAAAACTGATGCAGGAACACGTTACAAAAATGCCAAAAAATAATTCAGTGCTTCAAGGAACCATAGCAAGGAACCCTCTCAAGGAACCCCTCTCAAGAAAAGTTAAAATTCAATTGCAAAACCAGCACAAGCGGAACATAATACGCTACCAAAGAAAATACACATGTTATATAATTTATAGGTTATATATTAATAAATGTTATATATTGAAACACCTTCCCCATCAAGGGAACTAAGCTAAACTAATCTTTCACAACCTCTCATCTAGTCCCACACGAGTACCTCCAATTGCACCCAACCACCCATCACTGCACACCTAAGGAGGTGAGCCCGTTGAATAATCCCCTGAACCCCCCATCCCCCCTTTTAACCAACCTACTCACCCGGCAGTTAAAGCCCCTTATAACGCCAATAAATTCCCTATTGTTAGTCCTCTATAAACCCTCAGAAAAAACCTCATCCCACCTTTTTCCCGGAAATGTCTCTATTGCGACACAAAGTTCGATAAAACGTCGCCGGCAAAGTCCTTCTCAGCACATCACCCTTCTTCCCCCCCTCATACCCCACAAAACACATATGTAGTCCACGATTACATATGCTAAACCCCTACCACACCCTCATCCACACCACTCATATCAAGACTCAACACTCGCAATACCAACACACCTTGACCCCCACCCTCACCACTACCTTACTCATCCATACCCTGATGCACCCCAAACCTTCACAAAAATAGACATGATACGCAGTCTCTTCCCCACTGCATCTGCCACACCCCCACCCTCGATAACCCTCCTATCTCAGAACATCGCTCCCGTTGGCAAAATCCCATGCAGGAAACGATACATAACCTCACGCATCCTAGGTCGTATCCTTAATTTACTAAATCTTCGCCATGTTACATCCCATGCATACATGGGTGAAGATCCCTTCAACCGGCGCCA
Organism: Cherax quadricarinatus; assembly: GCF_026875155.1. Lineage (NCBI taxonomy): Eukaryota > Metazoa > Arthropoda > Malacostraca > Decapoda > Parastacidae > Cherax > Cherax quadricarinatus. The sequence goes on from NW_026474995.1 coordinate 1,061, forward strand.
CTACATGTCCCTCTAACAATTTACACAAAGTTCCCACCTTTACTTTTCCCGGGCACAAATTGACACAGACACACACACAAGATTCTGCTTTTGACTCTCGCCCTGGCAGGTCATAGCAGCTCTCCTTACTTACTCTGTCTCCCTACGATCCCCGTTGGGGAGGGGAACCTTTACCAGCGTCGTCCTTCGCCTTGACTTGCATGATGAGCTAATGCAAATCGTGTAAAGATCAAGCCAAAAAGTGGTACCGTTGATGATTCAACGAAGCTTGCTCTTGCCACTGTTGTGCAAAAGAATTGCAAGTGAAATTCAATGCTATTTGTCACTGAAAGAAACATTCATTGTTGTATGTCACGATGATGGTGAAGCAGAGAAGTTACTCACCACAGAAGCCACCACTACTCTTACTGCTCAAGGATTTACTGTTACATCCTCTCCTGCCCCAGGGCAAGAAAATCAGTATTCCTAAAAAACTGGACAAGATTCTGACTTCTCAATCAATTGCTGAACTTAAGTCATCCATTGAAACGCAAAATACTTGGGCTACTTTTGATAGCATTACCAAAATCCCGAATGCATCGTCTATGCTCAAGGTCACCTTCACCGACGTGAACATGGCTGCAACTGCTTTGAACGAAGGTTTGGCTGTCTACTACTACTACATCAGTCCCACCTACATTGAAGCAGAGAGATACCACTACATACAACATTGCTGGAACTGTTATTCATACCATCACACCACCAAAGCATGTCCAGCAAAAGACAAGAAGTTCTGCATTACATGTGGTAGTGAGGGACACACCTTCAGTTCCTGTACCGCCGCTGCTCCAACACAACCAGCATGTTTAAACTGCAAAAGTAATGATCACCATACACTGGCAGCAAAATGTCCTACAAGAAAGGATATTATGAAGAAAACACAAGATGCAGCAAAGAAAAAACCTACTAACAACACACCAACGTATGCAGCAATTGCAAAGTTACAAGCAGACACTACAAAATTACTTCAAGCATCTACTCAGCCCGCCTCCACCACAATCACTCCTACAACATGTGACGTAACGAAGATCCACTATTGCTTACTATACGCTCACATGCAGAACATGGCTGTACCTGGAACCTTTAATTCTACTATCAACGAGTTATTTGCATTAAATAACATGCCATCATTTATATTTCCAGCATCTCCACCTTCTGAAGAAATTCTAAAATTCACCAAGGACTTAATCAACACCTCAGCTCCAGTAGCTCCAACACCACCAACAACTAGTGACGTCATTCCAACAACGTCCAATGAGAAGCCTTCACCGCCACCACTCATTGAAACCGACCAATCAGAAGCCTTATCACCAGAAACATCTTCCTATTCGTCTACTGAAGATAACAACGAATATTCACTTCCTCCTTCAACAATATTTAACAAGAAAGGAAAAACAGCAAAAAAATCAACATCTCACAACTCTCAACATGATAAAGATGATATTAAAAAATATACTTCATGGACTGGAATCAACTTCTACACTACAGAAAAATATCACCAAGACATGCCGCTTCATGAGCTTTATTCTCAACTCATCGAAAAGACAGTCAAGTTTACCATCGATTCTTCCTGCTCAGCTGGAACTCTTCGAACTCTTTCTACTATTCTGAAGGCCTTTTGTAACCAACTAGAAGATTCCGCCAAAACACTTGCGACACGTATAAATTTGCTCCCTCTACAATTTTTAAAACGTCTTGAAAAGGGGAACTAAATCGTAAAACAACGCCATGACTCCAGTAAACCCAAACCCATGAACTCCAATCAACGATGAGCTCCTTCCATATCTCCTCAGCCGCCCAGCAGATGCAGCCCACCTGCTGAGTTCCTTTTTCCTTCTACATCGTTTTCGTCAGTATTTCTGAAAACAACCCTTCTTAGACAGCCCCGTCTCCCTCGATTCGTTTTGACTTTTCCCGGGTTCCCTGGCTAACACTAAGGCACGAAAAATTTTTCCCACATTCCCTTTTCCGCCCCCTCCATACCATTTCCCAGGTAAGCGTCCCTTTTATCTAGCTGCCCCCCCTCCTCCACCGCACTCATCACTCCCCTTTTAATAAACAACATTTCAGTGTTTTTCCCAAAGTCCAAAAACCCAATCCTCCCCTACATATGGGTAAGTCACAACTCCCCCTTCGCAACCATTTTGAACCCTGAACCCCAAAAAAAATTTGAACCCATTTAAGAAACTCGTGATCGCCGTTCCTTTAACGGCACACACCGAAAAAAACCAGACTTTACTATAAAAATACATTGATGACAATTGCACGTTGCCTAAGGGTTAATGGGGGTCGCAGCTTCCCAAACGTCGTTGCACCTGTTCCACCATCCATTCGAATTTTTAAACCCCGGGCAGCACTCAGGTCAGCCTCATACATAACACCGCAGATTTTCAGACTCCCGTCCGCCGCTGTACAACATCACATCCCCATTCTTATCTCCCTGCCCACTCTCCCAGCCCCATTATCATTGACTTTTCCAGATTTACCTTCATCCCAGTAGCTCTCCCAAAATTGTGTACAACTTCCCCAAAAAGTCCTAACCGTGTCTCCTCACTCACCAAAATAGTTGTATCATCAACATAGCCCACCAAACCAGGCCAAGGCTTCTGCTCACCATCCCCCTCTGTCCTTAGACGATCCTCCACCATCCTACAAAAGGGATCCTCAACACATGCAAACAATAGTTGTGATAATGGACATCCCTGCCGAAGACCCCACTCCATGATGACTCCCTCCCCCACACACCCATTGATTTGCACCCTTACCTTCGCATTTGAGTACAACGTATCCACCCACCCCACTATTTCTTCGCTAAACCCCTGTCGTAGGAGAATATCCCTCAAAGCCTTTCTTTCCACCCTGTCATAAATCCCTTGCCAGTCCAAGGTCAACAACGCCCCTCTTCCCGTTTCCATGTCCTTCAGGAACCCTTTTATGATCCTGTGGCCCTCGCCCATTGACCTACCAGGTAACCCAAACTGAGACTCAAACACGACCCTCCCCACAACACATTCAAGCCGATTCCCAAGAATTTTCGTGAACAATTTATAATCAGCACAAAGCAACGAAATGGCTCGGTAATTCCGAAGGGTACTCTGCTGTTTACCCTTCGGGACCAACACCACCACCGCCATTGCCTGCGATTCTCCCATCTTACCTCCTTCTTTCATGGCATTCATTAACCCTACTAGGAAACCCCTAAGCAGACCCCAGTTCTGTACATAAAATTCGCTTGGTAAACCATCAATCCCGGGTGCCTTTCCCTTCTTCATGTCCATAAGGGCTCTCCATATTTCCTCCTCCTCAATGACTCCACCCAGTGCCTACCGATCACTCCTCCCCAGTTTGCACGGCACATACACACATACCTGCCCAAGAACCTCGCCATCCACCCCACTACTTTTCCCGTATTCCTCAAACCATCTATCTGCAAATGCACTCATCCCCGTGGTTTCCCATAATACCTGACCCTCTCTAAAACCCCCCACCGAAGAAATGACTTGCAATCCCGGTATTGTAGTCGTTTGCTGTCGTACCTTCTGTCCTCGCAGCACACAAGCCGATGGTTTGTTGCCCCAGAGTACTTCGTCCAACCCCACCTGTACCCGTACCACTGCAAAACGCTCTTCTTGCAAAGTCCTTATCCTGTCCTTCAACATGTGTATATCCTCCACTGGGTACACCCCGGCAACCGCCCCCCCCCCTCTCGTAACAATCCTGTAATCTAGATTCTAAATAATTTGACAAACCATACTGCAATTGATTAATGTGTTTGCCCTCCCTCACATAAAATTGAGATATTCTTACCTTAGCCACACTATCCCACCATCCTACCACATCCTCCTCAGTCCTTCTGTCTGCACAGAGCTGTTTCCCAAAATACTGCAAAACCATCCACTCCCTCCCTATCCCCCAAAACCATCGTGTTCATTTCCAATAACTTCCCTGCCTACGAGCCCTATGATTGGAAGACAACCATCTCAAATAGTTTTAAAAGACTCTACCAAAACCCTCTGTGATAAATATAACCTGTTCAAACGAGCCGCATATCCCAGTCTTGTAAACGTATGTTCCACCTCCCACAGACCTCTCCCGAAAGCATCACGTAGCTGAAGATCTCTAAGCAGGCCCCCAATTCTGAAGAAAAATATCCCGCTCCTCTGGGTTCCACGTCTGCCCTCTTAACTACACAATTCCAATCCCCCCCACAATTGCCACAGACGGTAACGTGCGTAGGTAGTACTCCTCTCGCACAAAATCCATCTTTACTTTCACGTCACTTTCTGATACACACAAACGCCACTCTTTCTCCCATCCACCATTCTTCCACACGTAATACTCTCCCACCTCCCCCCTCTTTCCTGTCCAATGCAAACGGGCTTGCCTCCCTGATCAACACACCCACTACTCCTTTTAAATGCTCAGACGGCAACACATAAGCCTGATACCCAGGCACCACTAATTCACAACCAAGCTTAAAATTGTGCTCCTGCACAAAAGCTATGTCAACCTTGTACCTATTCAAAAACATCCTGAAGCACTCACGTTTAACACCATCACACAGACCATTAATGTTTATTGTTACATACCTGAGGCCGGTTTAAGGTTTCTCTCCCCGCCTCATGTCCCCTTTCAGACCATTCCCCTGGGCTTTGCCTTTGCCACATACTCCACCCTCCTTCCCAACCATCCCCCCCTTCTGTTGTGGCCCTCTCGTAGAGTCACTCTGGGTACCATAACCCCATGTCTTTTTCCCTGGCCTTTGCGCAGGCGTCAGAACATCGTCCGAAACTGACGCTGCTGCCCTTTTCCTTGTAGTTCCTTCAGTTTCCATATCTGAGTCCTGGGAGCCAGCACAATTGACTTCCACCTCTACCACCCTTAATCCGCCTCCATGTCCTTCCATGGCACTTGCACTGTCCATCACAGGTGCCACCTGATCCTCCCCCCTCCCGCACGCACCTTCTGCCCTGATTCCAGGTTCCTTCTCGCTGTGACTCTCCACCTCCGTAGACTGTAACATAGCCTGTATCACCGTCCCCAACTCCTCCTCAATAGCTTTCACTGCTGCACCCACCTGCACCTCCTCACTTGACAACTGTACTGTTGATGGGCCAGGTGATTCATGGATCACCACTTCTCCTTCCGATTCCACAGGAAGAGCCACCACCTCTTCACTCCACATGCGACCTTGCCCCCGTTCTTCCTCAGGCATCGGTTTCTCGTGCGCAGGTGCTCCGCCCCTTGCCGGCCCAGGAGCCATACTCTGCTTGCCACAGTCTGCCGCCATATGGTCATATTCGCCACACAGTCGGCACTTACGCCTCTGCCCCGCATACGCTACCATTACCTGGGTTCTAAACTCTTTGAGATATACATACGAGGGTATAGGATGCCTTAGCGTCATCTTGAGATTGAAAGAACCCTCAGGAAATCCTGTGTAAGCTCCTTTTACCCATTTGCCAGGTTGGGCTAGATGTACCGTTCCATAACGTTCGAAAACATTTCGAATATCTACTTCATCAGCCTCAAAAGGCACGTTGCGGAGCTTGACCCACGAATAATATCGTGATACATCCGTCAACTTGACCCTCACTGCCGGTGTTACATTAAACAATGTCCAACTAAAAAGCCTACGTAGTGTAGTGTACGTTTTGCTCCATTATTGTTCAAATTTCATTGTACAATCTCTTAGTAATTAAATAATCAACTACCTCATTTTGTGATTTTACTAGTAAGCATAGGTCACCTTATGTGATTTTGTTATTTACTATTGTTCGCTTAAACATTAGCTGAATTGATACTTTCTCTGTCCATATTACTACCTCATATTTTTTTTTAAATACTATCAATTGATATTACTTACTAAAATTAATAAATATCATTTTACTAAAATTTCAATTTACTCTTAACAATTTTGACATTTAATAACCATTACTTGTCTAATTACCTTTACCTTTTTTAATACCACATTTACTATCCTAGTTTTACTCTTAATTACCTTGTACTGCCATATAACCTCAAGTATAACTACCAGTGCAATATTGAATGAAATAAAACATTACTTTTTCACTTTTTTGTAATCATTATTACTTACTAAATTTATTAAACACCATATTTAAATACCATCAATTTTAATTTTGTACATTAAACATTATTTTATACTTCTCATAAAAATTTTGTAGCAAAATTTTCAAGTTTTTATATTCAACCCCAACCTTTATATTATCCCTTGTACCTGTGTAAACCCGTCTACCCTCTTACAATAAAATTATAATCAAGACATTACCATTGTTATTTTTTTACTATTATTCTTTTGGTACTTTAATTGTGAATTTTATTTTGTCAATTTAAATCTAGGTATAATCTTGATCTTGTCAACAACCTATAAACCCGACTCTAGTGCAATTGCAAGTACCATTTCAAATTGTATTTTTTTATTATAAGTTTATATTTTAATTCCTACCATCTGCCAATTTAACTTTGCTTACCATTACTTAATTTTAGTCCCTTATAAGTTTTCTCCTTTATTTTAAACTTTTTATAAAATATCCTAGTTTTTATATTCACAATTGTTAAAATAATCAAGGGGCTATTCTTAGGTGCTAAAGTAGAATAAGTTCCCAATTTTGCCATTATATTCCAAAGCTCATTTTTTTGATTACCACTTTAAATTTGGGCACCACAACCTATATTAGTCCCTTTTATATTATAATTTTTATACTAAATTCTAACTTTAAAAAATTACCTTTATAGTACTACCTACTATTTCATATTCCCAAGCTCCACTATTTGATCATCACTTTACTTGTATTAGTCCCTTAGCTCATTATTTTACATTTTTTAAATAATCCAGGTCTATTTTTTAGCTTAAGACTATTTACTTGTTTTATACTTAATTCAAACTATAGATTCACTACAAATCTTATGATTACAAGCATTGATCCTGATACAACCTCTTATTTAATGACTTAAATGAATCAAACAGTAACTGTAATTACTACACTGCAGAACAATCAAAGGCACTTCTCAGTGCCAACAACATAACTATATTTAACTACAATATCAGATCTTTAAGCAAGCATTACGATGACCTCATAGCATTACAAAATTTCCCTTTACATGCCAATATGTCCATCATTACACTAACTGAAACCTGGCTAAACCCTTTGATAGTACAGATGTCTATGCCATTCTGGTTACCCAGCCATACACAACTGTAGGCCAGATCAACAAGGGGTGGACAAGCCATATACTACTCAGACCAACTAGAATGTAAACACTAATACTTGCACAAGGGATGAACATGGGGGAAAATATAATAGCTAAATTCAAATCAAAGTACCTACAAAAACCTCTCACCCTTGATAAACATCTACAGAGTTCCACAGTCAAACAGCAATTTAGTCAAAATCTAGGAAGTATGATAACTGATACGCCCTGAACAAAGATCACTTACTACTCTCAGTGACTTCAATAAAAAATCTCCTGCAAGACCAGGACCCACACGTTACTGAACTCACAAACACAATGAGTAACTGTATGTTACTACCAACAGTAAACAAAAACCCACAAGAGTTACAGAGACTAGTGTTTCCCTACTTGACCACATCTGGACCAACACCATATCCCCTTTAAAATCAGGCATATTACAGATAATACCACAGACCACTACCCTACTTTCCTCAAACAACTCTTGGTAAACTCCCCAAGACACTACTAAAGTCACCTTCAGACTTCACAATGAGGCAGCCATTAATAACTTCACAACAGCAATAGCAAACATTGATTGGCACACTGAGCTAGAAACCTATAAAAGATATTGACGAATGTATTAATAATTTTTAAAAAAAAACCCAATACCTCTAAAACCAAGCACTGCCCTAAAAAAACTAAACAATGACAGCAAAGAGACTGAACAGCCCCTTTGGCTAACACCCAGCATTCTCAAATCCATAAATACAAAACACCAATATGAAAAACAGTACAAAAATTGGTCACATAACCAGAGACCAAACAAACGTTACTCGTCAATCCTAACCAGCCTGATAAAAAGGGGCAAAAAAATTGTATTATGAGAACAGATTATCCAACTTACGAGGTGATATAAAAAAGACCTGGAAAACCCTATCAAAAATTCTGGGAACAAAAAAGATATCACGAAATAGCGAAATAAAATTAGCAAAAACAGATGAACCCCAACTCCCACCAACAGAACAGCAAACAGACTCAATGATTTCTTCTCCACTATAGGACAAAACCTTGCCAATAAAATCCCAAGCTCAGATACCCCACCAAATGACTCCCCTCACCGGCAACTACCCGAACACACTGTTCCTAGCTCCGACTAACCCATACGAAGTCCCCCTTTAAATTATCAACGCACTAAAAAACAAGGCAGGAGTTTTAAAATACCTTCCCCACCCCTTATAACAAAAAAGTGTCACAAGTGCTATCACCAATCATTGCAACACTCTTTAACAAATCCATTGAATCCTCCACCTTCCCTACAGTACTCAAAATAGCAAGGGTCACCCCGATCCACAAAGGAGGAGACCAAACAAGTTGAATAACTATAGGCCAATATCCAACTTACCCCCTCTCTCAAAAATCTTCGAAAAATTAATTCATAAACGAATCTACTCCTACCTATCTCCCAAAACATACTAAACCCCCTGCCAATTTGGTTCAGGCCTAATAAAAATACTAAGGATGCTATTAATCACATGCTAGAACATATATACACTGCAATAGAGAAAAAAAGAAGTCCCACTGGGGATCTTCATTGACTTACGTAAAGCTTTTGATACAGTTGACCATGACTTGCTCCACGTAAAAATTGTCACACTATGGTATAAGAGGGCACTCCCTCAACTACCTCAAGTCTTACCTCAGCAACAGAAGCAATATGTGTACGCAAATGGGAAAACTCTTCTGCACAACCAATTACAGTTTGGTGTCCCACAGGGAAGTGCCCTTTGGCCCTCTTCTCTTTCTCCTATACAAAAATTTGACTTCCAAATGTTTCCCGCAATTACTCAAACCCACACTATTTGCAGATGACACTACATACGTCTCTCTCACCCAAAGCACAGTCACGCTAGCCAATACTGTAAATACCAAATTACGAAAATATCTACCGGGATGAGACTAACAAACTTCACTAAACATTGACAAAACCTACTTCATTCATTTTGGGTAACAGAGCTACAGATTCCCTCTTAACATAATGATAATGGATCACCTATCACAAAACTACAAGGGAAAATTCTTGGGAATCCACCTTGATAATAGACCCCAAATTTCAAAACACATATACATAAAATTTTCTAAGAAAATTTCCAAGACTGAGGCATACTATCGAAGATACGGTACTATGTTCCACAGTCAGCCCTCCTGGCCCTATATCACTCTCTTATTTACCCCTAAACTCACCTATGGAATTTGTGCATGGGGCTCAACAATAATTAACCATCTCAGACCACTAATTACCCAACAAAAGGCTGCAGTTAGAATGATAACAAATTCTCACTACAGGCAGCACACTCCACCAATATTTTAATACACTAAACCCACTCACCATACAAAAAATCCATACTTATTACTGCACCTATTTTCATACAAGAACACTTAACCCCTGATATTAACCCTCCCTCAAACACTCCTTGCCAACCTCAACAGAACACATGGGCCATAACACAAGGCACAGATCACTCTTTGATGTTCCTCGTGTCCATCCCCACACTATGCAAAAACTCAATGCACATAAAAGGCCCTAAAATCTGGGAATTCATTACCTGTAAATATAAAAAACACAACCTGTTTATAAATTTTAAGTCTCTTCTCAAAGATTACTTACTCAAACCCCAAAACCAAATAAATACTGAATAACTGAACATTATAAATTGTATATCTTAAATGTTTTCTCCCAATTATATCACATAAATGTTAAACCTAAAACCAATCTAACTTTATTATTTTTTAAATCACTACCTAACAGAATCACTACCTAACGAATGCAACCATATGACCTGTCTTTGTAATACTCACTTGTGCTTTATAGTTATCTGTTTACATTAATGTTTTATCACTGATTTCATCATTGCTTAGTAGCAGCGCTGTATAGTCCTTGTGGCTTAGCGCTTCTTTTTGATTATAATAATAATAATAATCATTGCTTAGTTAATCTTAAGTTAATTTTAAGCCAGCCCGTAATGCTATGCATAGTATAAGTGGCTTTGGCATACTGCTCTTATCTGTATTTTTTTTGTACCTCTGTATGTGTGCACAAATTGGAAATAAATAAATAAAAAATAAATAAATAAATGCTGACATCTTGGTAATGATCCACCAACGCCTCGTATACTTGAGCAGTTAGCACCTTCACGAATATTCTATAAACACCGTTCAGTGCCACTCCATACAAATCCTCGTCTCTGATGCCGTATGTCTCTCTTATAATTTTGGGCAATAACACATCGACTGACGCAGGCGTTAAAGCCTCACTAATGACTTCAATGCCCACAGTATTCAATCTCCTGTGCACACCTGGCGCCATATTGTTGACCGAGTAGCTCGTCTGGGAAAACAGTAGAGGGGTGCAAAGCACGATTGCACTCTACCTCATCCAGGCAGCGAATATCTGTTAGGTGTATATTAGCGCCATTATGAATAGTGTTACTTAGTAGACTGGAGCACAGCCACTGATAATGCCTCTTTTTATACATATTGATATCATTTTTATGTACGTAACTATCTACGTATATTTGTATGCACTGTTTTAAATAAAAAAAAACTCTCAACACCTGCCAGTTAACAGTAGTTAGTTAATTATTATTATTATAATCAAAAAGAAGCGCTAAGCCACAAGGGCTATACAGCGCTGCAGGGTAGGGAAGGAAGCAAAGGAATTGGATGGCAGAAGGGAGGGGGGATGATCAGCAGGTTACAGAAAACAGCGGGGCAGGGGATAGTACGGGGGTAGAGGGTAGCAAGAGATTGAAGTAGAAAGGGCTGAAGGTATCAGAATTTGTGAAGTAAGTTCAGTTGTTGTCAAAAAGTCAATGAGAGAGTCCGGGATGAATGGTGGCCCATCAGCGAAAAGGGGAAGTAAGAGAGAGCAGCGGGGGCGAAGACGACGACAGAGGTAAATTCTGCGTGCTCGTTGATAAAGTGGGCAGTCCAACAGAATGTGGCTGACTGATATGGAGCTTGGCAATTCTCACAGAGAGGAGCAAGACGCCTTTCCATGAGATACCCCATGAGAAGACGAGTAGGGGCCAATGCGAAGACGGGAGTCTCCCAACCCGACCTGGTGATAAGAAAAACGGCCAGTAACCTATACTCGGTTTAATAGTTTGAAGTTGTTGCCGAGCATAGTAGACCAACGTTTGTTGCCAACGGGTGTGAAGGTGGGAAATATTGCAGTAAAATAGTCCGTAAATGGAATACCTCTAAAGAAACTGGTAGGGCATGTACTGCTGACCGGCAGCAGTTCTGCCTGTTCATTGCCCTGTACGTCAACATGACCAGGGACCCAACAAAAAACAATATCTTTATGCTTTGGGAAAGATGCAGCGTAGCCAAAAATTGGGTACGGAGGACTAAGGGGTGAGGGGTATCAAATTTTTGTAAAACCTGTTTAAAAACACTAAGGGAGTCGAGACAACCACAAATGAAAGACACAGGCATAGATGCAATACGGATAAATGCTGTAAGGATGGCATATAATTCAGCAGTAAAAATACTAGCCGAAGATAGTAAATGCCCCTTTTACGATGCTGTCCGGAAACACTGCTTTCGAACCTACGCCGTCAGAAGACTTAGAGCCATCTGTGTACACAGCAATGGCATGAGAAAGAGAGTGAAAGTGGTCAAGAAAAAGAGAGCGGGAAGCGACCCCTAGACAGTTGGGCTTTCGAGCAAGGGAGGGAGAAAGAACAGACTCGAACAGCTGGAACTTTCCCCGGGGGGTAGGGAAAAGTGAGATGCTACTTGTACATAGAAAGGTGGTAGTTGAAGAGAAGACAAAGCGAATGAAGGCGAAGAGAGAAGGGACGGAGTAAAAAAGGGCGGCGAACAAATAAAGAATATCTACTAATATCAGTGACCCTTCCCATAAAAAGGAAGGGTTGCGGAGATCATGAAGCGTACATAGTAGCGCAGGCAATGGGCATCATGGCGATCGGGTAAGGATGGAACGTTTCGCTTCTGCATAGAGGCTCTCACAGGGGAAGAGCGAAAAGCACCAAGGGATAAACTAATCCTTGGTGATGAATGGGGTTAAGGCTAGAGAGAGTAGCAGGAGATGCCGCTGAATAGATCTGGTCACCATAATCAAGTTTCGATAAAATAAGGGTGGGAAAGTAGGCGAAGGAGGTTCGAAGACAGCTCCCCATGAAAGATGAGCAAGGTTTTAAGAAGGTTCAGCCGGCAGTGACAAGTGCCTTTAGAGAGGTAATGTGAGGGTTTTCCCGGATAACCTACGATCAAGAGGAGGCCCAGAAACTTGACTGTATCACGTTCAGGGATACGGGAGCCATAGAGGACAAAGGATGATCGGAGATGACAGAGCGTCTAGTGAAAGTGATTTGGTGGGTTTTAGTGCTGGAAAATTTAAACCCACGTGTGGTGGCCCAATTTGGGAAAACACGGTCGACTCCCTGTTGGAGAGAAACTGTAATGGGGTGACAGTCAGCGCCTGCACAGGCAATAGCGAAGTCATCAACATAGAGTGATGACCAAAATTTGATGGGAGACTAGGGGCCAAATCATTAATAGCAAGGAGAAAAAGTTTTTGTGCTCAGAACACAACCCGGGGGGACACCTTCAGCTTGGATAAAGTCCGGGGGAGAGCACATTATTAACCCGAACACGGAAATGCCTGTCATTTAAAAAAAGTTCTCAAGGATGGATGGAAATTGCCTCGAAAGCCAAAGGAGGGGCTTGGGCCAAAATATTATACCTCCAAGTTGTGCCCATATGCCTTCTCAAGGTCAAAAAATATGGCAATAACTGAGTGGTTAATTCGCAAAGGCATTACGAACATACGTATCCAAGCGTAGTAAGGGGTCTATGGGAAACGTCCCTTACGAAAGCCATATTGACGAGTGGAGAGACTGTTGTGTGTCTCTAAATACCACACTAAAAGTCCCATTTACTAAAGGGGTTTTCCCTTACTTTAAGAGCAATGGACGATAGTGGAGGTTTCATGTCCCGTAGTGCCTGGTTTGCGGAAAGGGAAACAATGGCGATTTCCACAGCTGTGGAAGAAATCCTTGTGACCAAATAAGATTGTAAAGGCGTAATAGGACTGCAAGGGCTGACTGATGTAAATGTTGTAAACATACGAATATGAATGTTGTCGGGCCCCAGCTGTCGATGATCGACAAGCTGAGAGTGTTGCCTCCAGTTCTTGAAGTGTAAAAGGCACATTTTACTGTTCTTCTCTGAAGGGAAGAAAAGTCCAAGGGTGCTAACCCTCTGGCAGACTTTGAGGGAAAGAAATGAGGGCATAGATGGAGTCCCTGAGAAATATGGACCAGATGATTGCCAATTTCATTGGCAACATCTAGTGGGTTTTCTATATCAACACCGGCAACCCGAAAACAGAGCCGGGTCGGAGAATATTTACCACTCAGTTTTCATACTTTTTCCAGACTGCACTTTATAGAGGAAGCAGAGTGATGGTGGGGACATAATCCGCCAGCAAGTGCGTTTAGCATCACGGATGACACGGCGAGCGATCGCACGCTTCTGTTTAAAATCAAGGAGTCGCTCGGTGGTTCTATTGAAACCGGGACCTGCCCCATGCAGCGCTTTTCAAACGTACTGCACGAGCACAAGCAGGAGACCACCAAGGTACGCATTTCTGAGAATGCCTGCCCGAAGTTTGGGGTATAGAATGAAAGCTGCGGTGAAAACGGGGACGAAAAAGGGGTGTAAAAGCTCATCGATGGAGGACGAAGAAGGAACCTCTTTAAAAACAGTTAGGTGTGAGTAAAGGTTCCAATTTGCCCGATTAAATTCCCAGCGGGAGTGCGAAGAGGTGGCGAATATAAAGGGGGAAGTAAGAATGATTGGGAAATGATCACGTCATGTAAGTCCGGGAGAACAGACCAAGTGAATCTAATGCGGCGGAGGAAGAGCAGACTGAGAGATCGATGCAAGAGAGAGTATGAGTCCGAGGACCCAAAATGGGTGTGAGTACCTGATTAAAACATGGAGGGGGTGGGTGGCAAGAAAGCTTCTAACTGAATTCCACGGGAATCACAGTGAGACCCCCCCAGAGAAATGGGGAAATTAAAATCACCAAGTAACAGAATCGTGGCGGTAATGACGAAACAAGGAAGGCAAAATCCGGATAGATAATGCCCGAGAAGGAGAGAGATATAAAGAACAGAGCGTAAAACCACCTATGTAAGGTGAATACGGGCTGCTGGGGTTAATGCAGCGAGTATGAACAAATAGCTGATGGTACGGAATATCATGCGGAGGAAGAAGGGAAATTTCATTAAAGTTCCCATCAGGAAAAGGATCTAAAAATACAATAAATTAAAGCCTGAATGAAAATAACAGCAAGTTAATTTTTGGTTCCTGTAAGCAAACACCAACAGGGCAAACGGGGAGAGTAACTTTCTGAAGCTCACCCCGATTACCCCTGAGCCGCGTAATTCCACTGTAAATAGGCCATGTTTGGCAATGATAAAGATACTTGAAATCCACAGGTAAGGGTTCCTATGGACTAGAAGGGTTAGAAAAGTCCACATGCGGAGGCAGTGGAAAACTTTCAAGCAGTGAAGGAACGGTGCGCTGTGAAAAAGGAGTTGCGCAGATGGAGCAAGGAGAGAGAAAGAGCGGAAGGTGGATCATGCCATTGAGGGTTTGGTCTTTTCAATATATTCAGAGATTGCTTCAAGTGTTTCGGAATTCAGAGATGTCCGTATGGGAGACAATTTTGGGGAAATGGTAGGGGGAGGATCAGTAAAGATTGGAACTGTATTGGACTGACCAAGGTAGGGGGGGGGGAAAAAGGGGTGGAGGGAACTGGAGAAGCGTGGCAGGGACAGAAGAGGCAGGAACCTGGGAGGTGGCAGAAGAGGAAAAACTTGGGAGGGAACAGGGGAGGAAGGTACAGTACGAGGAGGAGGGTGAACCTCTACACTTGAACTGACCCAGGAAGGGGAAGAACCAGGGACAGAGACAGGGAGGGTAAAATGAGGAGGTGGAGGATGGGTAGGAGGTGTTAAGGGAAACCTTTTTTTGACTTTTGAAAAGTAGAGGGACAAATTGGGAGGAGGTGTCGTATAAGGTCTCGTCGATACTGAGGCTTGTGAGAGAGAACTCGAAGAACGAGATTAGACTGAGGCGTTGAAGTGGGGGACGCCCTGACCCGAGGAACCAGAAAAAGGATTAGATACAGGAGTGATTATGGGAGAGGTAACCACAGAGGTGGGTGAAAGAAGATGGGATACCAGAAGTGGGGACGTTTTGAAACAGGGGAATAAGAAACACGTGGGGTCCCCTGGAGGCGGAGATGAGAAACTGCCATGGCATAAGGAACCTCTGTCTCTTTGGGTAACGGATTTCCCGCTCGTTTAAATAGACCTGAAAACGGCGAGAGTACGAAGGGTGAGCCTCATGACAGTTAAGGCAAGAGGAGATCGATTGCAAGACGATTAAATGGTCATCGGCACCACAGAAATGGGCATTCGGGGATAGATCTGCAATAAATTTTGCTGGATGGCCAAATCGCCAGCAATTTCTACACTGTTGTGGTGTAGGGATCACCTTTCGAACTTTTAACCAATGTCCGCTATATAAACTGAGGATGGGAGTTCTCGGCTGTCAAAAGTTTAAACGAGCCACATTGCTAAGGTATCGTCTCTTCCCCACGGGCAGGAAGAACGTAAGTGTCTACCTTGAGGATTGGAGATCTTGGAGTTCCAGCTGTTCAAGAATGTCAGTGCCACATGCTGGAAAATTTTGTTGAACTAAAGGTATGGGGCAGAATGACGGTACAACTACAAGAATTGAGGGAATGATGTTTTTCAAGAGTGAAAAGGAACAGTATCGATATGGGAAAGACGAGAGAGCTCATGACCTGGGGAGCATTCTGTGCGGTAATGATGCGCGTACCGCTCTTAAGAGCATGAAAAGAAATATCTTTACCCAAAGGGCGTAGGAGTGCCTTGCCAATACTATGGTCAGAAAGATAAGGCATTTGAGGAAGTTGGTCGTAAAGTGAAAATTAGTCCATTGTTCAGTCTGAAACTGAGCGTGGAAAGGGAGTGAAGGACGTGTCGATCGGTTTTTGAGAAGAACGAGAAGGGGGAGAAGTATCATCACAGGTAATTGTCGTTGGCGTTTAGGAGTGGGACCAAGTTGGTCCGACGTGAGACGGTCGGCGATTTGAAAATTGCCGCACTGTAGAGGGAGAGGCCGGAAGCATAGTCAGAGAGAGCGAAGGTCCGATAAAACGAAGGAGTCAGTCGAGGCCTCAGTACCTGAAGTGGGTGAGGAAACAGCACCGGCAATAGGGACAGAGGCATGAGGAATGTCTGAAGAGTGGGCCAAAGATGAGGCGGGTCAGAACGGGTGCGGTATCAAGAAGGGGCCCCGGGGGGACCAGGTTCATGGGCTAGGGCGCCATGGTTAGGTTACTTCTTTCTTTTTGTTTTTAAGAAAAAAAAAGAAAGAAGAAAAGAAAATAAAAATAAAAAAAAGAATAAAAAAAGGGGGGACCGGGAGGGATAGTTCCTAGGAGGAATGAAAGGGCCAGAAATCTCCCTCCGCACCCAAGAGGACCTCAGCACCGCAAGTAGCGCAGAAGCAGCATGGGGAAACCCCTGCCATACCCTACCCCTCATGCTAGTAAACTAACAATCCGGGATAGCAACCTCACATCTGCCGAGCCCACCTCAGTGGACAAAAGAGAGGGCGGCCGGGTATCCGCCACAAAGCATACCTCCTTCGGCCACTACCCCCAGAAACCGAAAGGTGGCTTCCAGAGATACACTCGTCGCCCGAAAGACACCCAAAGCTACTCCGGATACCGGAGAGGGATCGGGACATCCCCAGGCGATTTCCCGATTCCATGGCAAACTACGCCACCGCTAAGAACCTCAACGGAATGGGATGGAAACCCCGGGATCCTTTCCCCACCTAGGAACTAGCGCGCCCGTGGGAGAAATCCCAAAGGAAAAAAAAGAGGAAGGGCAAAAGGGGGGGGTGGGGAGGAGGAGGAGGAAAGGAAAAAGGGGGGGATGGGAGGATGGGATAGGGGAGGGGAGATTGGGGAGTAATTAGGTTTGATCTGAGGAAGAAGACCGATAGGTCTAATTCCTCAGACCAAGAGCCTCTTCACCACGCCAAGGAGCCCCCCTTGAAGAGGTAGTTAATTATTATTATGGCTGATGTAAGGACGTGAGGGAAAAGTTCAACAGATAGGAGTAGTGAGCGAGTATATGGTGACGATAGTTTGATTGCCCAGCTGCTTGTTAAGGTAGGGTCAGTCTAGCTCCCGCTATCCCCCGTTCCCCTTCTCCCCCCTGAAAGGTGACGTGTGGGGCTCCGACCAAATGGTAATCACTTGACTCACAGCTCCCAACACAACTTTAAGTAAAAGCCTCTGCTCCTGTTTTTAATAAATATATTGGTTAAAAGCTTCACTTTTATCCAATTTTAAGACATAGTTCATTCTGCCTTGATTTTCATGTGCTTTTAGATACTCACCATGTTTTCTAAATACTTTACTTTTCGTGGAGAGTGATTTCTTAGCCCAAATTTGGGAACCTTTGTCTCTTTCTAGCTTGGAATGTCAGCTCGCATCATCTGGCAATCAAAGAAACAGTGTTGAAGGAGACGAACTTTACCCAAGTTCTTGGACATCATTATTTTAACCGCATACCTAAGTGTAGTCAACCCCAGGCAACTACCTCTCATCATTGCAGTGGTGAAAGACTGACTATTCAAGGCTAGAGATTCTGTGAAGAACTAGTCGTTGGATTGTCACTCAACATCTGTGCCCCTCCCCCCATCATCACAATGGCTAAAAATTTCTACAACACGAGGTGTCAACAACACAGACACCCCAGTCTAAGTCCATATAGCTTTAAATTAGATTTTGTTTTTATTTCATTTTTCATTTCCTTCAAGTAGAAAAAAAATTCTTATTTAATTTTTTATTTTTTCTTTTCAAATAATAGGTTTTATTTGCTGTTATTATTTTTTTTCTTTTCTTTAAATTTTTCCTGAGAGGAGCCAGCCTTGGTAATATTTACGAAATTGTTATAGGGCAAGTAACCTTCAAAATGGACCTAAAATTTCATTTAAACCTACCACGGGTGGGTGTGAACCCGCAGCTATCTCAAACCCAGACCACTCGTAGTCAATTACATTTCAAAGAACTCAATGACAACAAAAAACCTACTGTCGTTGACCTTTGTCTCTTTTAATTAATCAGACATCGCTTTCTCAGCTTTTTTAACAAGATCAAAGGTGTATCTTTTCTTATCATTTAATATCGATAGGCCTCAGGGGGATCCTCGATATTAAACGATTTTTGAATA
Source organism: Cherax quadricarinatus (assembly GCF_026875155.1). Classification (NCBI taxonomy): domain Eukaryota; kingdom Metazoa; phylum Arthropoda; class Malacostraca; order Decapoda; family Parastacidae; genus Cherax; species Cherax quadricarinatus. The sequence continues at coordinate 19,669 of NW_026474995.1, forward strand.
AAGGCGAAGGCGGGGCTTGTCCCCCTTTTCCGCGGATCGCCCCCGGTATTGCAATACATCCGGGGTCGGTCCACTTTTTTTTTTTTTTTTTTTTTACATTGTCTGCATCGCTATTGGGCCCGTGGAGACCTCCTGCGCAAACGCACTTCATTCCCCTACGCAGAAGTGTGAGGTGGTGCTTTTTTTGCGCCTCTGTCGCAGCCCGGGAAACAACCATTAGTCAACAGGGGCGTTCAGTTAAGACGCAGATTAACATGTCGGTGTTGAACTTCTCAGTGGGGCAATAACGCCAGCTCACCCCATTTTTTACTACCTAATATCATCAGAGACACGTAGGGCATTCAATGGCAGTTGTAGGGAGTAGCATTAACGGAGCCGTAGATTTTTTGGAAACTGCCTCAGCAACGGTTCACGAGTCGTTGGTAAAAACCTTTTTTTCGGGGATGAAATCTTGATGAAACACCACTGTGCGTGTGGGGAGACGATGTACCAGACATTATACATGGAAAACTGGAAATGCCCCCCTTAGGGGCTGATGAACGATATCAAAAATTTTTTGAGGAATACAGAACTGTTCTTTGGGCCCAGCATGGAAGTGGGTGACGGGTGCCTACCGGGTATCCCGGGAGGCATTTTTAAAACCTAAAAATCATTGCAAACCCCCCCAAACCACTTACTGTCCCAAAAGGGAATTCGGGACACGGGTCATGGTGTCAAAACGCCGGGAAAAGGGCGTACATGCCGACAATGGGGAATTTTCACATAGCGGGGGAATGGGGGGAAGCGGCAACGACTCCTGGCCCATGGGGGGAGACATCAGCTTCCCCCGGGAGGGAGCAGGGATAAAAAAACGCGTGAGGATTCGTGTTGTCTATGGAGCGAGAAGTGGATGGGGCGCATAAGGCTGGGGGAGGGTGAGGCCCCTGACCATTTCCCTGCCCAAGACACTTCCATGGATGGGTTTCACAAAAGTACAGGGGGAAAGGGTTTTGGGAAAAAAGAGGAGGAATTAGCCGAGGTTCTGAAGTCCTTTGTCACCGCCTGAGGAGGTGGCGCTCCGGAAAGGGGTAGAAGACGAGATAAAAGGCTGGGGCATCAACAACAAAACTTTTGGGACGGGGAAGTGAGGGCGTGACTGAGGGTCACCGGATCATTGCCACGTGTACAGTGGGGGTTGAGTACATTTAGGCACCCCCGCCCAAGCCATGGGGATTTCCCCCACAAAGAAAGAAGCCCCTGCCCGGATTCAGATGAGCCCCCTAATGCCAGCGCAGCAGAGTGGGAAGAAAATATGGGCAAAGGTGAAGTAGTGGGGCCATGAAGGAGGCACCGAAAGAAGGGGGGGGGGAAGAGGGGGAAGTGGTGGGGGTGACAATGGTCCCACACTTCTGGTCCCCAAAGGGAAGAGTGAAGAGAGGAGCAGGGGTGGAAATTTTAAATAGGCCCCGGTGTATGCAGTAAACGTTAAGGTTTGTGTAATAGTGTAAAGAGAGAATGGTTTAGAATGTTTCCTGAATAAATTTAGAGGGGGATTTTTGGTTTTCCTTCGGGAGCAAATTTTTTAAGGAGGGTGGGTGTTGGAGATGGGGGGGTTTCGAGGGGTAACCCTGCCACTGCCCTTTGAAAGGAGGGGTGGGTACATTAATCAGGGGGGCGAGCCCGTTTTTTTTGCAGAGAAGTGGGGGGGGGGAGGGGGAAGGTGTTGCGCGTAGATGGGTTGTGGAGGGGAAAACGGGGGTTTTATTAGCGAAAGCGCCGCAGAAATAACGTACGGGAAGCGGGATTTTTTGGGGAAACCTTGTGTATTTTTTCCGGCTTACCGGAGGGGCAAAGTAGGAGGGTTTGGAACGCGTCTTTGGGAGGGCTGGTGGAACCAAAAGGGCAGTTAGTGCGGTGGCCCTACGAGATTTATTGGGGGGAATTATTAAAGGGGATGCATTCGAGAGGGGGCGTGGAGACAAGCAACATTTTTTAGGAAGGGAAATGCACGGGGTTAGAAAGAGTGTATCTTTCTCAGGGGGTTTGTAGTGAGATTTTTCAAAACGTTTAAGTAGCATGGTCGACATAAGCAGTTGGTGGAGGGGGGGGGGAGGAGCTGCGGAAATATAAGGAGTTACTGTAATTTAAAATTTAAATCTTTTTTGATGAAGGGGTTTGTGTTTTTTGTCCTATGGGAAAGGGGCTAAGCGGGGGGGCAAAGGGGGTGGAGATGTCGTCAATGGGGGGATTGTTTAGCCAAGGAAAATTAGGGAAAAATTAGGGGGGGGCAAACGTATAAATGATTTAAAAAATGGGCCTTTTAAAATATTTTAAGGACAGGTTAAGGGGGGTTTATGGGAAGGGGGGGGTGGGGGGGAACACCTATGGAAAATGTCGAGTAAGGGGAGGGGAGGGGTTTTCAAAAGAGAGGTTCAAACGGGAAAAGGGGCAGGCAGGGGGAGGGGGTTCTTTGGGGGGAAAAAGCCTCGGGGTGGGTTTTTGGGCGCAAAAAAAAAGACAGCAGGGGACGCTAAACCGAGGGTTAAAAAAGTACAGAGAGGCTGGGGATTAAGAAAAGGGTCAGGAGAATAACACAAAGGGAAAGGGGCGAAAAGCGGATAAAAAGGTATGAAGGGGATGACAAGGGGGAAGGTGAAAGGATTAGAGAATGTTGAAATGTACTGAATTTAGGGGAAAGTGATGAAAGGGTTTTGGGCGGGGAAAACGGGAAAAGGGGAAAAAGGTTTGGGTTTTAAGAGGAATGAGAAGGGCAAAGCACCGGGGAAAGATGGTCCCCGGCTGAATTTACCTCCAACAAAGGGAGGTGAAAGGGGGTTTATGGGTAGGTTTTTTAATCAAGAGGAAAGGGGTGAAGGGGGACAAGCAAGCAACAGCAGTTTTAGTTTGGGGCCAAAAAGGGAAGGGGGAGCACACCCTCAAGGGTACCGTGCCATACTCGTTTGTGCTGATTATAAGTTTTTCGCTAAAAGTCTTGGGAAAAACGGTTTAAATGTGTGGAGGGAGAGTGGTTTGAAACGCAGTATGGTTGCCTGAAGGTGATGATTTTAGGGCTGGAATACGAGAAGTTTTTTGGGGTCAAAAAGGGGGGGGGGGAGGGGCGTTTTTTGGGCCCTTAGACTGGCAGGGGGGCCCATACGGGGGGAAAGGGAGCTTGGAACTATACTTTTAAAGGGAGGTTATGGGGAAGAAATAGTTTTTAAATTTGGGGAACCACGTTTAAAATGGGGCTAAACGAGGGGCAGATTAATGGTGCTTGGGGGGGGAGATTGTAAGGGTAGGGGATTAGGCAGGGGGGGCCCATGTCACAAATGTTGTTTGCAGCATTCAGGACCCCTTCAAAAAAATGGTTTAACGTTGTGAAAATGACACGAGTGGAGGGTGGGGAGGCGGGAAATCTGGGCCGGAATAAAGGATATAGACGATCCAAAAGTTGGTTTGAGAGGGGGGGGGTTGGGTGTTTTGTGATTTGTCAAAAGTTCGGAAAGCAACAGGGATGCCGGAAATAAGAGAATCAAGATCAGGGGGTTTTTATGGGTGGAGGGGGGGGGGAGAGATGTAACGTTTTTTAGGAAAAACGGGCTAAAAATTTGTTATCACCATAAAGGGGACTTGATCTGCTCGAGAGGAAAACTCGAAAAAGATTAAAGGGAAAAAATTCAGGGGGGCTGGGGCTTGCGACCCCATCACTGACCCGAAAAACGAGTGTTGTTATAAAGATTATGTATAGTAAGGTTTGGCACGAGCAGCCGTGTTCCCATTAACAGGGGGCGAGGGGGGTCTGAGACAAGTGTTCCTTTTTGTGGGTTCAAGGCATTTGGCGAGGAGAGAGGTTAATGTTACCGTGCGCCAGGGTGGGGTTTGGGGTGATGGATCGAGAAGGAGGATTAAAAGTGTGTTTTTTAAATGGGAGGTTTGCGGAAGGTATGAGGGGGGCAGCTGGGAAAAAAAAATGATAGATTGGGAAGTTGTATGGGGGGTGGAGTTAGGGGGAAAGTGAACTGTTTTGAGGCTTTGATGTTTTGGGTTTGAGAACCCAGGAAAACGAGTAGGGTTTGTGTAGGGTGCTTGAAGAAAGATGTTGACCGGAGGGATGTTTACCAGACCAGGAAGGTATTTGGTATAGGTTTTTGCAATTTTAAGTTAAAGCCAGGGAAAAAGGGGTAAAAGTATCTTTTCTGCGGGATACACCGTCGGGGGAGGTACAAAAAACCAAGGGGGAAAATTTTGGGGGGAAGGGTGGAATCTGTGGGGGGGAACGGCGTTTTTTGCAATAAAATTTGTGAGGGACTGGAGGGGTTTGGAATTGGTTAAGTAGGTTGTAAAGGGGGTGGGGGGGGGGGGGGTCCGGCGCGTGCACAAACCAGATGTGGGAGGGTTTGATGAGAGTGTTTTAAAAAGCTTTGGATAAAATTGGATTTATAATTAAAAATCGTGGGTGATGAGGGGGGGGGGGGATTGGGTGCGGAGGCGGGGCAGCATAACGGTTATCGACAGGTCGTAATAGAGAACTGTAGGGAGGGGGTGGGGAAGGATTTTTCGGAGGTATAGAATGTTAAAGTTAAAAGGGTTTTTCATGAATCTACACATGGGCTGAGTGATAAAGGGGGGGGGGGGGGGGATTACAACGAGAAGGGGGATTTTGGGGGGCACAGCGGGTCCCTCCTGGGAGGGGTGAGGTAAGGTTTTGGGTATAGAAGGGGGTAATTGGCAAAGTGTATGTGCATGCAAAGGGGGACAAAAAGCAAAGGGGATATCAATAATTTTCGTAGAAAAAATGGGGTTCTTTTTTATGGTCAGGGCTCATGACCTTCTTCATTTTAAGTGTGAATGGTGTCAAAATTTAGGTGTAAACCTTTAAGAGCTTTGGCTTCTTAAAGGGGGCGTTTAACCTTTTTGGGCATAAACATGTGCGAATCGTATCGCAATGAAGGGTTTTTTAAAAATTTTGTTTTTGGTTAGTGTTGGGGGGTTTTTAGCGAGTGTACTGACTTTATTTTACATTAATAATTTTTTCATCCGTAAAGAGGATGGATGCAATTACTCCATAAATTGTAATGCCTCTTAAAAAATTGTAATGGGAGAGAGGTTTAGTCCTGACTTTTAAATTGTGCCGCCGGGGAAAAAGGGTTTTAATATTTACTAAATTTATTTAAATTTTTTTAGTAAAGTGTAGGCTTAGGATTTTCCCTTTTTTTTTTAATGCTAAAGTGGGATTTTAGTGAGGCACGTATGTAGTTTTTAGGAATTCTTATGTTAGGGGTTTTAATTTTTGGGAAATGCAGTATTTTATTTTTTTTTTTTTTAAATGAGATTGTATGTAGGCCATTCCCTGATTATCTACTGTGAAGGTTTTGGGCCTTTTTCATATTCGTCAAGTAAAGTTAATATCAATCTGAAAGATTTTTAAGTTTATATTTTATATAGTTTTATATAGGTTTTATAGTTTATATTGTTTATTTAAGTAGTAGTTTTATGGGAAAAAATTTTTGATGTAATGGGTAACCCTTTTTTGTCATTCAATGTTTTTAAAAATTTTTATGTAGTTCTGTAGGATTGGGGATCCTACGTACCCTTTTTAATCTTTTTATTAATATAAGCTGTAAAGTTTTAAATAAAAAAAAAAAAAATTATTCAGAGAACGGGTGGGTTAAACTGAGGCAAGGAGTCCTAATTTTGACACCAGTGTTTTAACCACCAGACCAGCTGGTTCCTGCAAGATTTAGTGTAACTTTTTAAATGATCCAAGTTAGACCTAAACTGGTGGTAACTTCTCTCTCCTATGTTGGTTATTGTGTTTTGTTTCCAGCGGTTTGTGTTTTTTTTGAAAATTAATTAGTTTAATTTTTACCAAAACTTATTGATTTTTTATTGAAAACTAAATACAGTACTTGTATTTTATTTTTAAGTATTTATTTTTATTTACGGTTTATGTGATGTACTAGAGACAAAAAAACACAATTTTATTTACACATATTTTAAAAAAATGTTAAGATTACCTACGTCTGTTTCACAGATATATGGAACAACGAACATTTTTAAAAACACTTACCTACTTACTTTTTATAATATATAAAAGAAATTTTTGGGAGGTCCGGGTAATTTACCTATGAAAATCTCACACACATATGGCGTTTACGGGAGCATTGGGAAATTGATGCTAAACGTTAACGTTTGATTGATGTACAACGCCGGGATAACTCCCGCTATGGACTAAAAAGGAGAAATCGTAGTCATAATCCAAACTTTTAAAAGATATAAAAGAAGAGATATCATATCTTTGACACTTTTACTGTTTCGTTTCTCTTTAAATAAAAAAATTTCCTCAAATTTCCCTTGAGCGCGAGATCCGAATGAGGTGCCCACGCGTGAGGAAAAAAAATTTTCGAAATTTAGGGAAATTGAGTTAATATCAAAAAAAATATTTAAAATTTTGGAAACACTCTGGTACAAGAATCAATGTTCTACAACTTTTTTCACAAGGAATTAAGCTTTTATATCATGAAGGTAGGGTGAGTCAAAGCGTGTCCCTCCCCCCTTTAATTTTTTGTAATTTATTCTTTTTTTTCTAGCTATTTTTCTAATATAATAACTGCGATTTGGCATCAATAAAGTAGATGGGCTTATCCGTAGACTTCCTTCCACCAATCAGGAACCATCGGGGAATATTAGTGACCCTGTGGAATTCCGCCTCCAAGGGCACGATAAATAATTTCAATTAAGCTTTTTCCCCACCTCAAGGGTTTTTTATCATCAAATTTCTAATTACTAAAAAACACTAAAAATAACAGGGAAACTGTTATATACTCTGGACTGAAAAAAAACGGGCCATAAATAGTGAGAGTTCACCAGCAATTTTCCTATAAAAATTCCCTCCCACAGTCGTATTCTTTGGTCTTTAAAAAGAAAAAAAAGAATTTGAGAGGCTAACTGCGCTAAAAATCCCTTTACAAGGAAAACACCGAAACAAACCGATTTCGCGAAAAAAAAAAACGAGACGGGACCGCGGACGTAAAGGCCCCAAAATCTCGGAAGTAAGTTTTTTACTTATTTCACTTCACTGCTCCTTTTTTTACTTAATTAAAGGGAAAAAATTTACAGAAATGTAAAATAAAGATTTTTCTTATTTTTTCCGCGAGCTATTTGGAAAAAATTCCAGTTTTTTGGGGTTTATTGGGGGGTAAAGGCAAGAATTTTACAACACTCTAAGAAATAAAAAAATTTTTTTTTTTTTTGAAAAAAAAGACAAAAATCTAGAGGAAAGTGCAGCACCAAAAAACGTATTATCATGTTTTTCTGGGTACCCAAATGCCCAAACAACCCTTTTGTCCGCCATTGTTTTCTGGGTACCAATGCCCAAAAAACCTTTTTGTCCTGCCATTGTGTCTGGTACCCAATCCCAAAAAACCTTATGTCCTGCCATTTTTTTCTGGGGACCAATGCCCAAACAACCTTATTCCTGCCATGTTTTTCTGGGTACCAAGTGCCCAAAAAACCTTATGTCCTGCCTTTTTGTCTGGGGACCAATGCCCCAAACAACCTTATGCCTGCATTTTTGTCTGGGGGCCAAATGCCCAAAAAACCTTTTTCCGCCCTTGTTGTCTGGGTACCAAGTGCCCAAACAACCTTTTTCCTGCCATTGTTTTCCCGGGTACCAAGGCCCAAACAACCTTATGTCCTGCCCTTGTTGTCTGGGGACCAAGTCCCAAAAAACCCTTTTGTCCTGCCATTGTTGTCTGGGTACCAAGTGCCCAAAAAAC
>NW_026474996.1:0-10172 GCF_026875155.1 Cherax quadricarinatus
AGTGGTTTTTTGTCCCCATTTTTCCATCCAAATTTTGAACTTTCAACGTGATGTTTTTAAACCCAAACTACGTTATCGAACCCCACATACAAGGGACAGTGTTTCAATTTGGGAGAATGTTGTCAGGGGGAGAATGTATCAGTGGGAGGACAGCTTTGCCAGGTGGACAGTGTTGTCAGTGTTGATGTTGTCGACATTGTTGTCAAAGTGGGCAGTGTAGTCAGGGTGGACACTGTGGTCAGGGTGGACAGTGTTGGCAATGTGGACAGTGTTGTCAGGTGGACAGTGTTGTGTGGGTGGATAGTGCTGATGTCATATTGGACAGTGTTGTCGGGGTGGACAGTATTGGCAGGGTGGTCAATGTTATTTGTGTGGACAGTGTTGTCAGGGTCCACAGTGTTGTCCGGGTTTACAGTGTTGTTAGTGTGGACAGTGTTGTCAGGGTCGATAGTGTTGTCAGGGAGGACAGTGTTATCAGGTTTACCTGGAGTTTACCTGGAGAGTGTTTCGGGGGTCAACGCCCCCGCGGCCTGGTCTGAAACCAGGCCTCATGGTGGATCAGGGTCTGATCAACCAGACTGTTACTGCTGGCCACACACAAGCTGATATATAAACCACAGCCCGGTTGGTCAAGTACTGACTTCAGGTGCCTGTCCAGTGCCTTCTTGAAGACAGCCAGGGGTCTATTGGTAATCCCCCTTATGTAGGCTGGGAGGTAGTTGAACAGTCTTGGGTGTTGAGAAATGGTTTACCAGCTAAGGTTATAGATTAAATATAGGGAGTACTTAGCTGATAAGACAGCTATCGTCCACACAGCCGCCCCTGCAGACGAGGTCTTGAGAAGCTGTCTCATCCCCTTCTTAACAGGCTGTAAAAAATTATATTATGTTATTAATTTATTACCCCTTAGGGGTGTTATGTCAGAATATTTCATTCCCTGATGGCTGACGTACGTACTTGTGTGGACTCAAAGGTCCACTTATCAACGGGGTTTATGATAAGTGATTAACTTGTAACTTAGACTCAACTGCGCAGTCAATAGTAGTACATCACAAGTTAGAACACTTACCTGGGTATGTGTATCTGACCCTTAGTTACGCCTGGATATCCGATGAGTTTATTGAAGAATGGTGTTCTTTGAAGAATGTTGCACTACACTCTGTTGGATTCCAACACTCATTGTTACACTGTTCATCAATAATTGTTGACACCATATCACTAAAGAAGTTGACCACACTCCTCTGTAAGTGTTTATAGTGTTTTGTGAGACACTTTGTTCACACTAATGAACGGATCAGTGTTCTTTGTTGGTTATCTTGGCGTCAGTGTGACTCTAAGTAGAGTCAAAAAGTAATTGGCCTCACAGGGGTCCTATGCCATCAATGCCCTCGAACATAAAGGAAAAATCTGACCTATACTATTTGCTTCTTTGCCACTTCCATATGAAGCAAAGCAGAATGTTGATTTCTTGCTGTCTTAAGCATAGACAACAATGTACACTATCTTTCCCATGGTAATAAAGCAGGAGCTGGATTTTCTTAATTGTCCTGCTAAGGTAAGAAAAGGACTGTCTTTATTAAACTACACTTTGCAACACTAAAACTTGCAAGGAGTGTCGGTCGAAGCGACCACGTCGCATACTCGTACTGCATCGGGGATCAAATTTCTTGCTGTAGCAGTAACAAGATGCTTCCCCCTTCTGAGGGGGCTGGAGCCCATCAGGGCTTGAAAGAGGCTGAAAGGGCTGAGGGGGCTGATACTCCCTCATTGAGAAAATTTCCCCAAACACTGGGGGGCGGCGGAGGTTCGCTGCAGGTGAACTTAACATTAATTTGATTTCCCTCACTCGCCACCACTGTTGTTGTCTTTCTGAAACAGCTTTAGTCTGTGTGGTTTCTGGAGAATCACTAATTTTATTTTCAAACACTGTAATTCAAACAGCACTAGTTTATTTATTTTCGCTTATTCACTACACCTTTGCTTAAAACATCAACTGTCCTAATTTTCCATTTGCATCAGGATATAGGGTTTCAAAATTTTTCCAAGTGGCCATTGGGACCGGACCATCATTGTCAATAATCACTATGTCCCCAAAGGTCTTAAGATTTATGATTTCAGGAACCCCAGCTCCATAAAAGTGTTCTTCAATGAGGTGAGATAGTCTTCTCGCAAATTTTCTCCCAACGTTCAATCACTTTATTTAGGTGTTTGAATTTACGTCTGAGTTGCTCAGGTTCGAAATAAGTAGGATCCTCTATGATTTCTTTATCATTCATGGGAGGAACAGGTTCGAGCCTTCTGCCATGGAGCAAATGAGATGGACTTAACACTTCTAAATTGTCCAGATCATTGGTAACAAATTTAGGGGGTTCTGTTGTTGATTCTATTTTCTATTTCAGTAAACAACTGTACATATTCTTCTATGTCGATTCTTTGACGATGAAGAGTTTTCCCTTTAAACAAAGTTTTACAATGCCGATCTTTTCTTTCATAAATCCGCCGTCCCATGGAGTTTTTAGGAGGAATGTATCTCCAACGACAACTGCGTTGATTCAGCATCTGTTGTACTTCTGGTTGAACAAAATCTTGCTTATATTAAGCAGCACCAGCAACAAAGTTCGTTGCATTATTGAAATCATCAGTCTGTGACACGCCTTCTGGCTGCAAACCTTATAAATTTAATTTGATAAAGGTTTCAGCAGACATGTCAGTGGCTCTTCTGATGTACTGCTTTTGTAGCACAAGTGAACAAACAGATGTACACCTTGATGGGAACTTTGTCAACTGTTTTGGTTAAAATTATTGTCCAGTGTAATCTACACCTGTCACCTCAAAGGGTGATATGACAAACTCTTTCAGAGGGATATGGAGGTGGAACCTGGATACTGAAAATACTCGCATATCGTAGTGACGACAAGTATACAGCCCTTTATTTGTTTTTCACACTTTGTCGCCCTTGAGGTATCCAGTAGGATTGTCGTATATGACAAAGTGTGTCAGCTACCCCACCATGTAACAGTTACTGTGGGCGTTTTGCACAATCAGTTTTGTTAGCCAATGATTCTTGGGGATCAATATTGGATGTATGGCTTCTTTAGGTAGTGAAGAATTTATGAATTCTTCCTCGCATCTTATAATCTTTTCTGAGTCGAGAAAAAGTCCTAAAGAATTAATCATGACAGGTTTCTTTGGAGATTTATCTTGTGTTTCTAAAAAATTTATATTTTGTAGAGAAAAACAATTTTCTATTAGTTTCACCCAGTATTTAATGGGTTCAAGATATTCATAATCAGGTTTTATTCCTTTAATGAATTTAAGACAAGAGCTGTAACTCTTAAGAGTTTACCAAAGATGAGTATTTAAAATCCATCAATGACTATTTCTGGTTGTGTCTGCAGTATTTCACAACTTACTTCTGCTGTGTTCAAGCAGACTGTTTCTTCTGGCATAATGTGAGCTTTTGCTGAGGCCAGTTATTTTCATTAGAGAGCCAGTTCGGTCCTGGAGCCATAATTTATTTCAACACAAATTTCTTGAGTGGGACACCAGTGACAACATGTCAGCTGGATTCTCTTGGGTAGAGACGTGGGAGAAAGAGATATCTCTTGCATTCTTTTATTTCTGCTACTCTTTTTCTGTACATAGACCAACTTACTCTTATTATTTCTTAACCATGGAGAACTGCCTCATTATCAATCCAGATCACGTTTTCTCAATAGTGAGATGATCAAGTACTTTTTTGAGATAGACAGCTAATTTTGTACCTAATAGAGTGCTGTCAGTTCCAATTGTGGTTTCTGTTCTGACCTTCAAGGGTGCTACCTGGCTTTGAAGTATTAGTGTACTTCCTTCAGCATTACTCATGAAGCTACAGCGCCAAACCTTTGGTTGACGCATCACGAAAACATGTAATGTGTATTGTTTTCCCTCTTGACCTATTTGTCTGGGAAATTTAATTTGAGAAGTTGCTTAAACTCCCTGGACATTTCATCCCCTGCTTGACCCCATTTCTAGAGGTAAGTTCTCATCCATCCAATTTTTAGTTTCCATGCATCTTGCATAAGCATTTTACCTTTATGGTAATTGGTGAGACGAGTCCTAGAGGATCAAAACATTTTTGTACCTCTGACAGTAAACTACGTTTATGAGTGTACTGCATGATTTATTGTTTATCCTTTTGAGACTCAAAGTATCTTCCTGTGTGTTCCAATTAAGTCCCAGCATATTGTTGCATCAGGAATTTCAGTTTCAGGGGAAAATTTCTTTGATAAGTTCCCTTAATTGCTTTGAAGTTTCCAAATTTAGAGGCATATTTGCTTCTTTCTCCTCTTGTTAGCTTCTCTGTATAAGGATTTCAAATCCTCCTCTTTATTCCAGTACTTGAAGATTGGCCCCCTAGAAAAAATTTTGTTGAAAGGACTTCAGATTTCTTTCAAATGTGTATTTTTGAGTGCTTCTGTAAGAATGGAGAGGATATCACCAATAATACTGTTTTGAAACGCTAAGTTTCAAAAGGACTTTGGGAAAAATCATGTTGGATTTCGGCCACAAGAATCAGAGTATAACCTATCTATTTCTTTTAGTCCTACTCTTAAGAAGCTTGGAAATATCACCGTTGTAGGCATATGGGTTTGGCGAAATTTATAAGCAGCTCCAAGCTTCTCAGTTAGTGAGGGTCCGGTCATCAGACAGTCATTAAGACTTGCTTTCACCTTTATTTGCACGTGCCTGCAATTGTATACAACACGAGTGATGGTTTCAGAATCTTTTCTGACTCCTGTGCGGGAGATAATGGCTTCATCTTTAACTATTTCGACTATTTCCCCAGTGAATTTTTTGTCCCCAATGTTTTTGTATGTATTAATCAATAGACAGTCAGTAGCTCTGGATACTTCCTGAGCTCATGATTTATCTTTCATCTGTCCCAAGCATGAGATAATTGCTAGGCAGAAGTGGTGGATTAATTTCCCGTAACCTAACCCCAAAATGTCCATCTTATACTTGACAGTTCCAAATATTGGTATAAGTCTGGACTTTGTGGTCTTGCGTTTATTTACATCAATACCTATCGCATCTTAATTTCCCACAACTTTTCAACTGGTTCAATCATTCTTTCCCGTAATGTAATTTTTGCTTTGGTTACCATGATCAGCGGTTATTCTCGGTAACTAGTTTCATTTTCCCCTGATCAATATCAGCTTCTTTCCCACTTGAGAGGAATGGGACCCCAATCATGTGCCCTCCTCTGTTTTTAGCAAGCGAACACATGTTTACTTACTATATTTTTGACAAAACAGTGATAATAATCACTTCCAATGATTAAATCAATTGGACTAATTGTGTCCGTCTGTATGTCAGGACAGGTTAACTTGACCTTAGTTGCTTTCAGTGCTGCAACTGTTTCTTTTAATCCCTGGATCTGCACAGACTTAGGCAAATCATCTACTACCACAGCTTCTACTGTCTTTTTCCTGTTTCCTAGACCAACAGTGATTCTTGCTAGGTCATATGTCTGTTTACCAGAATTGTGGAAAAAACCAGCTATATCTAACTGTACTTTTGCGTAGGGTTGTTGTGAAGGCTTACTCAGCCCTGTAACAACTTCAGACAGTATTATTCAGGCTGGCTCCTCCTCAGGAAAATTAATGAATAGAAAAAGAAAAAATAATTCACAAAGATAAACACTTTATTATTTATTAAATCAAACATAAAACAATAAAACATGAAAGGTATATCCTATTTGAAAGAAAAATGAAAAATTAAATGAATAAAATAACATTTGAACTCAACGCTAATATCTACAGGGGTGTCTGGTGTTGGTGACACTGTTGTTGAAATCGTAGCCGTTGCTGATGATGGGGGCGGGGGGGTCGCAGGTGTTGGTGACCACCACTGGCTAGTTCTTCACAGTATACCAGTGAGTAATCTCTCCCGATGACAGGAAAGCAGGTTCTTTACCGCTGCAATGATGTGGGGTTACGTCCTGCAATTTCATACAGGTGCACAGGTACTTAAATGCAAAATGGGGAAGTCTCTGGACGTTAGTCCTTCTCCTGTTCTTCTCGTTGACTGACAGGTGACCCTCACTGTCATCGAAGCTGGAAAGATAGACAGATTACCCACTGCTTAAATAATCACTCTCCATGGCAGTGTACAATACTCAAAAGACGAGGTGATTATTACAACAGCCAACTTAGAGCAAGACTCAAAGGACTAAGTTTATTATTGGTCGAAAGTGAAGCTTTTAACCAATAAATCCACTAGAATATAAGGCAGGCATGTACTTACAGTAGTGTTGGGAGCTGTGATTCGAGTGATTTACTGTTTGACCAGAGCCCCACACGTCACCTTTCGGGGGGGGGGAAGAGGGAGGGGAAGGGATAGCAGGAGCTAGACTGACCCTACCTTAACAAGCAGCCGGCAGTCAAACTATCACTTTCAGGGAGGGGGAAAAAAGGCAGGAAAAACGGGAGCTTCACTTACCCTACCTTAACTAGTAGCCGGCAGTGAAACTATCACTTTCAGGGAGGGGGAGAAAAGGCGGGAAAAACGGGAGATTGACTTACCCTACCTTAACTAGTAGCTGGCAGTGAAACTATCACTTTCAGGGAGGGGGAAGAAAGGCCGGAGCTTGACTTACCCTACCTTAACTAGTAGCAGGCAATGAAACTATTGTTACTATTTCGCTACTCCTATCTATTGAACTTTTCCCTCACAGTTGTTTGTTCAGTTTCTGCAACACTGTTCTTCTTATGAAGGACCTTTGTGAGCCTTGATCAAATAATGTTAGCACATTTGTTTCGTGTAATTTATTAGATAACTCAACTCGAGCTATTGGGAGAGCTGTTGCTTTAAACTTATCTCTGCATTTGCGACCTAGCTGCCAGGGAGTGTGGACGTGCCTCATACCTCTCTGCTGACAGTCTAGCAAGCTATCCGGTGACGTCATGGTATTCAGCGTGAGGAGGCGGGTGAATACCGTTGGGTTTATACAGCTTGTTCGGGGGGCGATTACGCCTGAGAATGAACAAGTTTTGCTACCTAAGATTATCCGTGACACTTATGGTATTGCGGACAAGGATTTGTACAGTGTGGCATTAAATGGCGCATACCGGATACTTGTAAAACTACTCTACGAGCAGTGTACGAGCAGCTGGTTGAGCAGTTCCAAGATCTCTGCGTAGATGTGTCCCCTGACGTGCATGTGCGTATGGTGGATGTCTCTCGACAATATACGTGGGTGAAACTGCGCAATGTGCCCTTCGAGGGCCCATGCAACGGATCTCCGCAGTGTTTTCAGAAGATACGGAGTGATTACACATGGCTAAACAAGGCATGCGGGTGGCTGGGGCATATGTTGGTCTCCCAGACGGTTCGTTCACCCCTTAGATGTCTCTACGCCAGGCCATACCATCGTAGTGTACCTTGATGACTTCCGCACACAGGTCATGGTGTCTTATGCTGGTCAACGACGGACGTGTCGCCTCTGCGGTGAATATGATCATATGGCAGCAAGCGAGTGTGGGCAGCGCGGGCAGGCCAGAAGGCCGGCCGGTGGGTCAACGAATGACGATGGGCAGGAGGCTCCCATACGTGGACGAAAAGGAGATGGTGGCCACGGTCGGCTTTGGAGTGAGGAGATTGAGGAGCCAGTGGTGGTGTCGAATCTGGAGCTGTCGTCTCTCGAGTCACTGCATCGCCGGTGGTACAGCAGGCTTCCGGGGGAGGAAACCCGGTGACGGTGGAAAGTGGAGGACTTGGATGCGACAATAGCGTCTGTTTTGCATACCATGTTCTCATCTACGGATGTGGTCTCCCCGGCTGTGACGACGGCCAGTCCGGAGATCGTGTCTGTGGCGGTCGAGCAGCAGCAGAAGGAGGTTGTTGGTGCTGGTGGGGCTGGCGGGGACGTGGTGACCCCTCGTCAGAAGGCAGAGACGAAGGTGGTGGTGGAGGTACATCGTGTGGACGATCCGGTCACAAAAATGGAGGAGGATGCTGGGACGAGGAAGAGGGCTGCAGCATTGTCGGACTCTGACGACGTCCTGACGCCGGCTCAACGACAGGGAAGAAAGCATCGGTAGATGGGGAGGGGGCGGTGTGCTAGTGGAGGTGAGCAGCGACAGCTGGTGGTGCCAGGTGGCACAGGTGTCGTGCGTGGAGAGCATGGCAAACGTGGCCCCCAGGGCCCAAGTGGGCATGCAAAAGTACAAGTGGGGCAGCGAGGGAGGAAACCTTAGCCAGGTGTGAGGGGGGGTTTAGGCAGGGGCGGGAATAGTTGTGGAAGGTGTGATGAGGTCTGCTGCTTGATGGCAGCGCCGGTTAATGGCGTGTGTCTGGGGGCACCAGATAGCGTGCTCCTTGAGAGAGGGGCATGTGCCCAGTGTTAGGATGAAAGTGGCTTGATATGTGCTGTTCAGATGTGTCTGCAAATTGTGGAATGTGAGTAGTGTTAGGTTCTGGTTAGAGGTGTTGCTGCCTCCTGCGCCTGTGTGCGCCTAAGGTACGCTGGTGCGGTTGAGGTGGCATGTGCTGCTGCTGTGTGTATGAATCTTGGACTATATGTTGTATGATAGTGGGTGGGGTCTGTATGGTGGAGGTTTGAGGAGCATTCTTATGTTCTATGTCAAGTATTAGGTATATATTTTATACCTATGCAAACACAATGTATAAAAACACTGGTAGTGTTACTTGTGCAGGACCTGCTGTTATGAGGCCTCTTGTTTGCACAAGGACAGACCCTTTGTAATTTACTTGAGGATATTTGTGAAATGGGTTGTGTATATACATGTACTGTATCAATGTGTTACGATGTTGTATTCTTTTTCTTTACTGTATAATTTGTATGTTTGGTTGTGAATGGGTTTTGGGTGGGACATGCAAGGGGGGGGGGGGGGTTGAGGCTTCAAACACGTTTGTGTTGGTGATAATTTTTAGGGTAGGTGTCTTTCCTGTAGTGAAATACTTATGTGTGCTACATGCCTTTTATGTTGTAGCAATGTGATGTTTGTTGTGATATATATATCATGTAATTCTGTTGAGTAGCTTCAACAGGTTTGGGTTACGTGATAGGATGAGGGAGCAGGGAGGGGGGAGGGGGGTGTACCCACACGGAGTTGTAAGTGTGGTGTGTAATATTAGCTGTAGGGAGGATTGTGTTAATTTATAGACTTAAATGAGTTTTACATATTATAATTTTGTAATGTCATGTTTTAAATAAAATATAAAAAAAAAAAAAAAAAAAAAAAAACTTATCTCTCATATTTAATGCTGTTGCTTGTTGACTTCCTGATTCTGTGGAAGTCTTCTGCTGTTCAGCAAAAGTATTTGGGCATAATGCTGTATGACGCATACCCTTGCATTTAAAACACTTCTTCAGTGAGCATTTTCCTCCCTTGTGTTCACCTAAACACTTGATGCACCTTTTCAGTTCGTGAATGTGCTATGGATTGAAAACCACTAATGAATTCTTCATAATTATGACCTTGGAAAATAGGTAATGACAAGGTAGGTAAACTTGGTAACCGTACACTTGTTGTTGTTACAGGTGGAACATGTGTTTGACCACTAGTTACAGTAGTTCTCTGTGGCAGAGTTTTACGGCAGATAGCCTGTGCTCCTGTCCACCTTAATTGTTGATTACTAATTGTATGCAAAACATTTTTAATTTCATCCTCAGATGGATCTGATTCAAGAAAATTCTTTTCATAATGTGTATAGTCTGAATTAATTATTTCCAGATGTTTACCTGTTGTGTAAGTAATTCAAATTTGACCTCAAGATCATCAAAATCTATGTTTGTATCTTGAGTTAATCCTATACAGACTGAAATTAGATTTTCTAATTGTGTAATCTTAGTCTGTAAAGACTGAAACTGAGTTTTCAAACAAGCCATTTTCATGGTATACTGAAAATTCTAGCACCACACTTAGAGTGTTTAAAAAACACTGTACTGCTATAAACAGCTGAGTTTTTGTTATGCTTAAGTCAGCAATAATCGAGTCAGACACTACTGACCCACTAAGCTTAACCTCAGGGTCAATGACCATGAAGGGTAGAGTACAGGGCACACACAACACTTACAAGTTCCAGAGCACACACAACACTTACAAGCTCCAGAGCACAAACAAACTTACAAGTGGCAGGGCACACACAAACTTCAAGTGGAGGCC